>OX451737.1:1679143711-1679329904 GCA_948472305.1 Vicia faba | reverse complement strand
TATTATATATATATATATATATATATAACATATATATATATATATATATATTTATATATTAAATATGTTAAGTATGTAAAAAATAAAATAAAATATTTACAAAAATGTGTATATTTCAAGAAAATATTTTCAAATGTGAATAAAATAAGAAATGAAAATAAAAGCATTTTTTTAATATTATTTTCAAGTTTTATTAGACAATATAAAATATTTAAACATTTTAATGTTAGAAACAATTAAAATAAATACCAAATAAATGTAAACATTTATGAAAATATTTTTTAGGCATTTTTTATATTTGGAAATAAAATAATAAAGTCAGAAATGAAATAAAAATGCAAAAATAATAAAAATATAAAGAAATGGGCCAGGGGGTGCTGAAAGTAAACTGGGAGAGTGTTGGAAGCAAAGAAATCCAGACCCAGCCCAGACTTCATCTTCAACCTCCAGAAATTGAAAAACGCGCGCATGCCTGTACAAACTTGTATCTCTTGTATTTGTGATCTTTTGACAAAACTCAAAACATGAAACTTGTAGAGCATCAAATCACGAATCTAACCATATAAAAAACTTAATCTAACTCTCAAAGACCAGAGAGAATTTCTCTGGCCCTAATTTCTAACCTAGTTTTTTCAGAAAGTTCATGGATGAAATTCTCCTAGCACGATTAATATAAATGAAAACTGAGCATATGTATGGTTTCAGGGCAATGAGTACAACATATTTCATTCACAAACCTAAGGCTAAATGTTCCTAAATAGAGAGATAGAAGTTCATGAAATACCTGTTTCAGTTGAGTTCGAGTTGGCCAATACAACAACTTTTAATGGGGCCTGAGGTTCTTTTGAGCTTGCTTGATGTCCCCTGAACCTTTCCCAATGCTTAGTTTATTTTGAAGTGGCCTGAATCGTGCTACAGAACTCAACCTGCAAAGCTTCCAAACAAAAATGGTGATGTGTGTAAATGGAGTTACAACAGCTTGTGAATGATCTGTACAACTTAAGTGTATTGTTTAGAATGTGTTTGAAGTGATTTGGGACAAAACGCACAAGGGGATTTGGTTGTGGCTTGTGATTTGCAGAACTTGCCCTGTTTTGGGCAGAAATGGAGATTTTGTGCACAAGGGGGTTTTAAAGGTCAAAGACTCGTGTTTCTAGCTTACAAGGATATGAAAAACCTGTTTGAAAACTTTTTTTTAGTTCAATATATCAGATGTGTGAGTTATGAGCTTTTGGCCATTTGACTTGTTTTGAAAGCAAAGATGTGAAGTGACCAAGCTATGGCCTGTACAGGCTAGTTACAAGCATGCTCAAGTTGGTGTACTATGCCTGAGATTAGGAAACTTGTTTGCTGCAAGGAAAAAATTCCAAGGCTCAAGAAAATGCAATTTGACATAAAGTTGCCTTTATGAAAATGGAAGTATGACCTTTATGCTCAAAATGGAAATGTTCATTGTACAATGCTCTCTTGATCAGAACAATGCTAATGTCCAATGTATTTGCATTCAATATTTGAGTGTAAATTGGTTTAGAGGCCTGTAATTATGTACTAAGCTAGTTTGGTCAGATTTGGCAAGTGGTATGAACATGTATTGGCCATGGTTACAAAGTGAGTTTTTGCCAACTTCAAGCATTCGATTATCCCTAACCACAAAGGTGTTTGAGGAGTTCTTTGACAATTTGGAAAGCTTGCAACATGTACTATAATCCATCTTTGAAATGCAACTTAAGACTCCAAGTGGAACTATGTTAAAAATGGCCAAGAAGATGGGTCAAAATCCTGCCTAAACTAGGGCAAAATTTCTCTAAGTTAAAAGTTTTAGGTACCCTTGTTCCAAAAATAATAACTTGAGATTCAAGCTTCTTTTGAGAAAACTTTGTGAATAAAAGTTGTATACTTTGTGATGGACTACAACTTTCATGTTGTAAGTTTTGTTTGAATCTATTTTCATCTTGGTGAAAATGTGGGACAAAGTTATGAAAAATTAAGAAAATTTCATAACTTAGAAAATTTCTAAGTTATGAAAATTTTCCATTTTAAACCCTTATTTGAAATTTTGGGTTTCTTGATGAACAAGTTTCATAATTTGACATGTCTTGATGAAAAATGACCCTTGGCATTTGATTTTGACCAAAAAGTCAAAGTTTGACTTTTCAGTGTACAGTCTAATTTTGATTAGTTGACTGAAAAATTCATCTGTCAATCCTATGCATTTGAGATCTTTTGAACTTGATGAATGGGTCAAGATAATGTCATTGAGTCCTTGAGTCCATGGTTAAGCTTGATTTGCCATTGTCTAGGTCAAACAGTCAAAAATTGCCTTTGCACAGTCAAAACCCTAAAAATGACCATTTTGCCTTTGATGATCTGACCAAATTTCTTGTGGAATTGTGATCCAAACTTGATCAAATGGTTCATATGAGTTCATAATGTTTATGTGGGTCAAAATTCATGAGGTTTGACTGTCAATAGGCCACAATTGACTTTTTTCCTCAATACAGCTGATTTCTAGGTCAACTGTCCAATTGACTGGGCACAAATTTGATTCAAGGCTTGAAACTTGGTATGGACAAACTTGTGAGTCCAACATGAAGTATGAAAGTCACTTTGGGCATTTTAGGTCAAAACATCCCTGTGCAAACTCAAACCCTAATTTAGGTCAACAGTGTAAGGAGGTGTCTTGAGCAGAGCAAACCCTAGCTTGATCTTGAGTTTCCAAGAGTCTTGTGATGAGAAACGTTGATGAAATGAGAGGGAAAATTTTGTGGTACAACACCCTTATTAAATAAAGTTGAATTCCATCACACCCCTAGAGATGAAAATCAAATGGCAGATGCTCTGGAAACTCTGGCTTCCATGTACCAAGTGAATACTTGGAATGATATTCCCCTAATTACAATTCGACGGCTGAATAGGTCCACTCATGTGTTTATGACAGAGGAGGTAGCAGATGAAAAACCTTGGTATTATGATATCAAGCATTTTCTTCAGACTCAGGAATACCCGATTGGTGCGTCGAGGAAAGATAGAAAGACATTGAGAAGATTGGCAGGCAGTTTCTTCCTCAGTGAAAATGTGTTATACAAGAGAAATTATGACATGGTCTTGCTCAAATGCGTGGATAGACACAAAGCAGACATGTTGATGCATGAGATTCATGAAGGTTCATTTGGAACTCATGCTAATGGACATTCGATGGCTAAAAAGATGCTAAGGACAGGTTATTATTGGCTAACAATGGAGTTTGATTGTTACAAATTTGCAAAGAAGTGCCATAAATGCCAAATCTATGCAGACAAGGTCCATGTGCCCCCGACACTTCTCAATGTGATTTCCTCCCCATGGCCTTTCTCTATGTGGGGTATTGACATGATTGGGATGATAGAACCCAAAGCTTCGAATAGGCACCGTTTTATCTTGGTAGCAATTGACTACTTCACCAAATGGGTGGAGGCTGCTTCTTATGCCAATGTTACCAAACAGGTGGTTATGCGTTTCATCAAAAATAATCTTATATGCCGGTATGGTGTGCCGAAAAGAATCATCACTGACAATGGCTCAAATTTGAACAACAAGATGATGACAGAACTGTGTGAAGAATTCAAGATTGTCCATCACAATTCATCTCCATACAGGCCAAAGATGAATGGGGCTGTTGAAGCTGCTAATAAGAATATCAAGAGAATTATCCAGAAAATGATTGTTACTTATAAATATTGGCATGAAATTCTCCCTTTGGCTCTGTATGGATATCGAACATCTGTTCACACTTCAACAGGAGCAACCCCGTTCTCCCTGGTGTATGGAATGGAAGCTGTACTCCCTGTCGAGGTAGAGATTCCCTCGTTGCGTGTGATAATGGAAACCAAATTGACAGAGGCTGAATGGGTCCAGAACAGGTTTGACCAATTGAATTTGATTGAGGAGAAGAGAATGGCAACTTTGTGTCATGGGCAGTTATATCAGAAAAGAATGAAGAAAGCTTTTGATAAAAAGGTCAAACCTCGTGAATTCAGAGAAGGCGACCTCGTGCTCAGGAAGATCATATCTTTCAGCTCTGATTCTAGGGGCAAGTGGACTCCCAATTTTGAAGGCCCATATGTTGTCAAGAAAGCCTTCTCTGGCGGTGCATTAATTCTTGAAACTATGGATGGCGAGGAGTTACCACATCCCATGAATGCTGATGCAGTCAAGAAATACTTCGCCTAAAGAAATAAAAGAACAGCTTGCTAAGTTGAAAACCCAAAAGGGCGGCTTAGGCAAAAAGGAGCGTCTCGGTAGGCCGAAAACCCGAAAGGGCGGTCTAGGCAAAAATTAGAGACATAAACAGAATAAATTTCCCGCTAAGTTGAAAAACCGCAAGGGAAGCTTAGGCAAAAGTTAGGGATTTTCTTGGCAAGTAACTACGTCAGGCAAGACTTGATCGTTGAAGCAACAATCTTCTCGGATCCTCACCATACTTCAATAAAAGCTGCTGCTCAGGATTTCAAAAGTTGTTAGGGGGGATAGTGGTCATTGTATCTCAATGTATCTTTTCCATTATATATTACCATTTCTCAAACTTTGTAATCATCTATGGAGTCTCACCATTTGCAGACTACCATTCTATTAATGAAATCCGAGCTTTTACCCAATTCTTTGTGTTCTTATTTTATTTAGCTTGCAAAGACTCCATTTATTACTGATAATAACTTTCGAAGCAAAGAGATTAAATAACAAAATTGATTTTTCAAAAAAAAAGGATTTTTACAATTTACTTTGAGATTTGTGATGAAACAATAACAACAAATATGGTGATCCCAGGAATGGACAGACCCCGGTTGTTTTGAGAAGTTCCCCTCAGGTTGTTTTCGCCGTATTGGGTTTATGGTTCCGGTATCCTTGAACAAGTTTGGGTTCATTTCTCCTCTTTTCTGAGTTTTCATGATGTGATGTTTCAATCCGCGCTTTTCTCCAGGGAAGTAGGCTTGAATTCCCCAGCGAAGTTTGATTGTGTCGGTGTCAGTCTGCTTTATTTGAGATTGGTCTTGCAATCTCCAGTAGGTATGTTACTTTTGAGAAAAACTGGTCTCTCCGATGAAGCCGGAAGAAGGATGTTCTATCTCAGTATCTGTTTGATTTGTCTACCTCCGGATTATGTTTCTCCTCAATAAAGTTAAAGCATGCAGTAGGTTTGGTTTCCGTAGTTGGCCTTTACCTTTCTTGGAATGATCATTCTGGTTGAAGTTTAGCCGAGTGTTGTTAGTACCTAAGGCGGTTTT
This sequence comes from Vicia faba, assembly GCA_948472305.1. NCBI lineage: Eukaryota > Viridiplantae > Streptophyta > Magnoliopsida > Fabales > Fabaceae > Vicia > Vicia faba. The sequence goes on along the minus strand of OX451737.1, from coordinate 1,679,324,643 downwards.
GTTTGTTTGTTCCTACTGATTATGTATCTGTTTTACCAGTATACGCACGATAGCACTCATACATTCATACATACATCATGCATGGCTAAAATTGACAAATCATTGCTCATTGACATTTTGCTCTAGCCTTCTTGTAACGCTCCTTGCTTAGATGGATTTGGTTTTCCTTCTTGAGTTTATTTTTCAAAGGATGTATCTTCGTTGACTGTCTTATTCCAGTTTATTTCTGGTTTGAATCCGTGGTTCCACAATAATATCATTTACTTTGGATTTCTGAAAACTTTGAGTTTTAGCTTGTGCATTTATTTTTCACAAGAAGACTTTATCTCCTCAGCAGGAATATCGTGGCATTTCCCCAGGAAGTCATATTTCTATCCCCAGAAAGTCATTTCTTTTTGCAATCCTCCATGACAACAAATAACAAGTCTCTTTATTTGAGCAACTTGTGTTTCCCTGTAAAAGTCGATGTAACTTTTGCTACCTCCCCTATGAAAGGATAGTTTGAAGTTCATCGTCAGTTTACGCCAGTGGATGGCAAGGCTTTCAAATTCACAGAAACAGCTCATTGTGAAATCTTTGAAAGTGGAAGTCTCTTTATTTGAGACAACTTACATATTACCCTTTCCAGGAAAAGTGCCTCGGTTAAAGAAGAAGTTGAGACCCGTTCTAGGAAAAAACACCAGAATCTTGGGGAAACTTGTTATCTTTCTTCTACCTTTAGCGAACGTTGGTAGTTCATCGTCAGTGAATGGCGGTGATATGATATATTCTCTATCTACCTTCAGTGAAAGTTGGTAGACCATCGACAGTGAACATCGGTGTTTGTTATCTTTTGGCTACCCTCAATGAACATTGGTAGTTCATCGTCAGTGAACGGTGGTGTTATGATATATTCTCTTTCTACCCTCAGTGAACGTTGGTAGTTCATCGTCAGTGAACAGCGGTGATATGATATATTCTCTTTCTACCTTCAATGAAAGTTGGTAGACCATCGACAGTGAACGTCGGTGTTTGTTATCTTTTTGCTACCGTCAGTGAACGTTGGTAGTTCATCGTCAATGAACGGCGGTGATATGATATATTCTCTTTCTACCTTTAGTGAAAGTTGGTAGACCATCGACAATGAATGTCAGTGTTTGTTATCTTTTTGCTACCCTCAGTGAACGTTGGTAGTTCATCATCAGTGAACGACAGTGATATGATATATTCTCTTTCTACCTTCAGTGAAAGTTGGTAGACCATCGACAATGAACGTTGGTGTTTGTTATCTTTTTGCTACCGTCAGTGAATGTTGGTAGTTCATCGTCAGTCAATGGTGGTGATATGATATATTCTCTTTCTACCTTCAGTGAAGTTTGGTAGATCATCGACAGTGAATGTCGATGTTTGTTATCTCCCTCTCTGCCTTCAGTGAACGTTGGTAGCTTCGTCTTCAGTAGAAGTTGGTGTGTCCTTTGACTATCCTACTATCCTCTCTGATTCAGTTCTCTGAGTCCACCAGTGATTTATTTTCCTGGTGGGAAGGCTCTTTTGTTCCTTTTTATTATTGTTACAACCTCGATGTTGTTTTGCGTCTCTTTGGTCCTGTTCATATGCATAAGAATTTGCATGGCATCTTAGGGCCAAAAATAGGTTTTGTTTTATATTTAAGTATCTTTGATCGCGTCGACACAAAGATTTTTAACCTTCGTATCTCTGGATAGAAGAAACTTAAATAAGGGTAGCTGTTTACCCCAATTTTTGCCCCTAAGATCCCTTCATCATACCATGTTGGTTTACTCACAACAAGATCACACTAGGATTCTTGGTTCCCCTCCCTACATTTAGCTTTTCTCCTTTTGAGGAGTTACCAAGCACCTTGACTTATGTTCCTTTTGTGATCATGGATATTGTTTTGATTTCTTCACTTAACTAATGAAATACAATGTTGGCTTGTCTTGCTTGTTATCCATATAGGTAAGGGCAATGAGATTTATCAAGTTACTCCATGGGTTCATGAGTTTATTTCCATGCCCTAGTCAACATAGCTTGAGAAGTTCAAACCTCACCATTGGATTGGTTTTGGAAGAATTGGCATGGCAAAGTTTCTTTGGTTCATCACATTTCAAGGTTATTAGATTTTACTCAAAAGTACAAAGGGGTTGATTGGAGAAGTTGTCATGTTTGGACAAGGCCTTGTTCCTATTGGTCCCAAGAGCATATTTCTCTCAAATTTCAAGATATTGAAGTGGTTTTGGTGTCTATGAGTCCTTATCATCATCCTTAACAACTTCTATTCACAAAGGAATAATATTGGCACAATAAGTTTGTTCAAACTTGTCAAAGTTCCTCATAGCATTCTCTTGATCTAGAAGCTAGGGTTTTGAACTCCAAAGGAGCATATCTTGCTCACCTTTTAGTATTTTTGAGTGATTCCAAATACATATTTATCTTCAAAGGGTTACCAACAAATAAATTCAAAATTTCCAAGGAGTTTCCATGTGGAAGGAACTTGGTGAAGAAGAAAGATTACAAGTCACCCAGATGAATCCACAATTTTCCATATGTGACTTCAACTGGTCATAACTTGGTCAATTTTTATCACCTTGAGTCCATTATTTTTCCATAATGATCTTGAAGATGTGTAATTTATGCCTTCTTTTATGTGCAAAGTGAGAAAATGGATGGAAGTTTCCTTAAATATGCAAAAGATTATAGGTCATTTCATGATTTTTGGCCAACTTCAACAAGTCATAACTTGCTCAATTTTTGGAGATTTTGAGTGGTTCAAGTTTCTAAATTTCATTCAAGAGATCTACTTCATTCCATATTTTTTGGTCAAGATCAAATTCCAAGTGGAAGGTCATGTTTGGATGCAAATGATTATAGGTCATTTTGGAAGAAGAATTTGAAATATTTCTAAGTATGGAAAGTCAACTATTTTTCTTCAACTTTGACTCCATGTAACTTTCAGCTCAAGCATCCATTTGATTCCATTCTTTTTCCATTGCAAAGCTTGTAACCTCATCTTTCCAAAGCATCAAGAATCATGCCCTAAGACCTCTTGAGTTGTAAATGCCATGCATTTGAATTTGGTAACTTGAAACTGATTTTTTCACAAAGTCAGAATTTTGAAATCCATAATGTGACTTTTAAACACAAGATTTATGCGTGTTTTTGATTTTAACTTGATTAGAAAACTTGCCAGAAGTGATTAGCACCCCAAAATGCAAGATTTGGTTGAGTTTTGATGGAAATGAAGTCACACTTCACTCGTGCTCGACCTTCACTCAATTTCCCTCCAAACTTCCTTGTTTCTTCAAATTTTCATTCCCATTAACTTCCCTATAAATAGAGGGTCATCCCCCATCCATTTTCCCAAGCTTTAAGAGCCAAGAACACCCTGCCAAAACCTCACACGAACCCATCTTTTTTGAATTCAGTTTCTGAGATTTAAGCTCCCTTTTCCAAAATTCTTTGCGCATTCATCATCCTTGATCATCATATAAACTCTCCAGCACTTAAACCAATCAAAACGAGCCATAATTCAAGCTACAAAAGTCCATTTTCAGAGCTTCTTCCTTGAACTTCGAAAAGGTAGAATTCTCCACCATTTGGATCCAAATCAAGCACTAATCTATTCTACTCCTTCTCCTGATTCTAATGCTGCTTACAATTTTTAAATCCATTGAGAATTGAGAGAGAAATCTCAAATTGAAGGTGCTCTCTATTTTCTAGGTTTTTGATTCATATCTCTCTCCATACTTTATATAAATTTGGCGCGATGGTTGTTTTAGAATCGTCTTGAAGAGACGAGTTCAATGATGCTAGCCTGGGATCCTAATTTTTTCATTTAAAGGATCTCACAAATTCCCCATTGTAGGGTGTGTGGAGGTTGAAGATGATGACATGTCTTGTCTCAGCCAATGATAGCGTGCCAAACGTTTTAATTTCATTGGTTGCCCTTTTTCCGATCCTATGCGTATCTCACTAAGGTCCATATCAAGCACAACGTGTCTGGTCCACTGAATTAGCTTACTAACGCGTTTTGACTATGATCTGATGGTCCACATCTTTTTGGTTTTATTTTATTTTTTGATTTTATATTTTTTATTGATTAAATTTTCAAAAATTCATAACTCTTTTATTTTTTATCCAAAAATTATGAAAAAAATTCACAAAAATACTTTGAATTATTTATGATCTCATGACTATTTTTTCACATTTTTATTTTGATATTTGGTATTTTTTATATTTTTTGTATTATTTGTTTTCTTTTAATTACTTAAAAAATACTTTCTGACATTTTTTTAATTCTGAAAAAATTCATAAATATTATTTTGCATATTTTTGACTTTCTGAAAATTTTATGGAATTTTATGTCGAGGTTTACTATTTTGACCTATTTTATGTTTGTTTGAGGATTTTTAAATAGTTTAAAAATAGTTTCTGACTTTTAAAAATTACCAAAATTTTTATAAAAATATTTGGGTCTATTTATGATTTTTCTATGGTCTTACTTCTCACTTCTTGATTAATTTGAACATAATTGATATTTATCTCATTATTTTCTATTTTTTTAAAAACATTTTTTAATCCTTTTTTATATTAAATGTGATATTATTTTGTGATTATTTTCTGGCTAATCTTGGGTTAGGTTTTGGATCATGAACTTTATTATCATCATTTGATCCATGGTGTTGAGTTTAACTCCACAAAAAATGGATGAATGATTTTAATAATAGTTTGATTAAAATTTAATTCAAATATGGTTTGTATATTTTTTCCCCATCATTCTTCATCTCATCCCTTTCTTATTGCACTAAATGTTGTTGGAGAATGATCTCTATATCATGTCTCAAAACAAATGGTGTATAGATTGCTATTGTCCGACCTCAAAATAGGTGTTTCTTCTATATAAGTCCACTTACGATTGCTTAACATAGCGCTAAATTTTGTCCCGATTCGAATAAATGATCATTCGTGGCCCAAACTTATGATTGCAAGCCCAAGTATGTTAATTTGATCTATTTGATCTAATAACCTTGAGATTCATTGTGTGGAGGCTTTGGTTCTACCAATCCTCTAATGGATCTACAACACCTTTGGTCAACGCAGATCACTTAAACATCATTGATCATTAAATGGTACTTGTGAGAATTCCAAATGGATGATATACTTGAAAAAAAGAATATGCGACTTGTTGTGTGGAGGCTTTGGTTCTACCAATCCTCTAATGAGTTCCAAATGCAAGTTTCAAGATGGTCATCCAACTAACCACTAATTATTGACAATTTTATCTTATGCTTTTATTCTTTTTATGCTTTATGTACTATTTATTTTTAGCATTTACATTTCATGCCATTTTCATCTTTACTCATTTGAGCATTTATTTTTCTTGCCATTTTTACTTTGCTCACTTGAGCTTTTCTTTTCCTTTCTTAAGATACTTAATAATCAATATAAATCCTAAAAAATCTTTAATGGTACTTGGACTATTTGGTTACTATCCTTGGCATTATGAAGCATGGGACTTTTTCTTGGACTTAGGATTAGAAACCTTGGCCTATCTTGGAAACCTTGTGATCTTATCTGATTATTTTGTCTGGAGTTCTTGAGGTTTACCTCAAGACATTAGGTTGTTTGTTTGTTTTGTATGCAGGTTTTTGTGATTACATTCTCTGTTTGTAATCTGGAATTCACCCGTATACAGCCGTTACTCTGCCTAATTTTTGTGAAGACTTAATACACTTGAAGTTTGGTTATCTCAAGAGGTCTAGTATCTTTGCTTGCTTGGTTTCAATCCAAAGAATGGGAATTCTATCTTGACACATAATGTCAAGTATTAGCTTCTTGTTGGTTAGATGATTCTTCTCCTTAGCTTTTACCTTATGCTTTAGGATAGTCTCTTCTTCTCCTCCCATCTTCTTTAATTTCAAAAATCTTCCCCCTCCTTTTGAGAACTCTTCTTGTTTTTGAAACTTAAACCACTTTCATAATAAACTTGGACTTATGTCCATGCATTTTCAAAATATTTTCATAAATAAACTTCAATCAATTTAATAATACCTTGACATTTTTTGTGAGAAGACTAAAAGTCAATCAATCTCATTTCAAACCATTTTGCCACTTTGGCTTTTATCTTTAAACTTTTCTCAAAATATTGGACTCTTGTCAATCCTTATAGTGATGCAACAACTATACTTCTATAATATGTAGTGAAGTGAGATATTTTCCACTTGGGTGTTGAGTGAGGAATTGTTGATTTTAAAATCCAATCCATATCCTCCACTTTGAGATGATGAAAATTCTCCTTTCTCATGATTGTGGGTAGTAAGTATATTTTCCACACGGACAATGACGATAATGTCTTATCTCTTAAAATCAACCAACACACTTGTGTTTCAAATTTTTAAAAGAGGAACTACGTGTAACCTCATCCCCTATTGCACGAAAGGTGGTACGTAGGCACTAAAGGTTTGCAACCGCGGCGTGTTCAAAAATCATAAAAAGTACTTTTCTTCTCACCTCCACCATCTATTTCTATACAACATATTTTATAGCCAAAATATACAGATTTTTCAAAGAGTTTCCTGCGGAGTACCGTAGATGTTTAGGGTGCTAATACCTTTCCTTTGCATAACCAACCCCCTACCTTGAATCTTTCCCCTCTTTTTGGGTTATTCGCTCTTTTCCTATTCCTTTGAAAACAATAAAGCGCGGTGGCAATTTTATTTTTGATTTGTATAAAGTCTAGTCAATCCAATGACTTAGTCTTGAACATTTCTACCGCTACACGAGTGAACTTTTTTAGTTAATTTGTCTTTACACATTTAGGGTTTTCTACCATTTTAATTTTCAAATATTCTTGCCATACAATCCTATTAGCATACGTCTAACAATTTATAATTGCGGAAATTAATATGCGGAAATAGAAATCCTAACTATTACATGGCTTTCGCAGATACAAAATTATTTTGACTGAAAATAAAATGCGGAATTAAAACCTAATTAAATCTATTACAACCTCGAAGCGGTTACAATAATAAATAAAAAGAGTAATAAAAATACGCGTGGCGAATTAAATGCGAGGACGATTAGAAAACCTAAACAATCTAATTTGAGAAAAAATATTTAAGTTATTTTTGAAGAAAAAATTAATTATTTACAAAATCAAATCCTAATTTCTAATTGATTTTAATTTACAAAAAATAAGATTTAATTGCCCTAATTTTGAATTAAATTAATTAATTAAAGAAAATAAATATTTTATGAAAAAATGATTTTTGGTGTTTTTTGTGATTTTGATTAAATAAAAATAATTTTGATGTTATTTTTAAAAAGAAAAATAATTAGAAATAATTAAAAAGAAATAAAAATAATAAATAAAGATAGAATGTGCTTGTATAGCAATCCAAAAAAGGGGGTGTATTGTTGAAATTATTCCAGATCCACCAAGCTGAAGCTCAATCAGCGCTTGATCCAATGGGGCTCCCTCCTGATGGTGTACCATGGTCTCTGGAAGGTGGGGACGTTGGATTGGACAGAGATGCATCCATTGGCTGGATGTTGATGGCGCATGGTGAGCGTTGGAGATGGTGATGTACATGATCTGCAGAAGGAAAATAAGATAAAGAAAGTTGATGAGACCTGGGTTCGAACCCAAGTCCTCTACCCTTTCCAACACACGTCCTTGCCAGCTGCGCTACATGTTTTGTTTGTTAATATAATAACAATAATATAAAATATATAAATCAACGTAGCTGAGTCACAAACGCGCGCGAAATTCAAAACGGCCAATGGTTATCAACCACGTTATTATCTTCTTTCTGGAACCATCGTTTTAGCTAACGACCTTTTACCTACGGAAAATATCCGTAGCTACAAACTTGTATCATTCAAAGATCAAATATAAGCAATATAAATTCCCATGGAGGCCATGAGTCGACTGGGCTTGACGCCCTGAACATCATGGTACCCTTATCCAGCCCTAATTTTGCCTGTGCTAAAAGACCCTAAAATGGAGCTTGAAACCCTAGTAATGGCAGTCATACATATAGTTCCCAAAAATTCAATTAAATGATCCAGACATGTTAGAAATACATCAATGATCACAAATATATAATTAAATTATGATAATGATGCAAGAATGGCTGTAATCAATTTTGAAAAAGCAAGCAAACCGTATGAGGTGTAGCGAGCGTTTCTAGGCGTGAAAGGACCTGCAATCGATTGTGTTAGCTTCTGGGAAGGTCCGTGAATTATTTAGGAATGTTGGAAGGCCTTGAATCGTCCTATAGGGTAGAGATCAAATCACCACTTTTTGCCAAAATTTTGAGTTTTGTAGTGTGCTTTCCACCACTGCTAATCCTTGTTTTTGTGCATGGCCTTGTTCATTATATATCCCTAAGTGAATCAGGGTTATAAAAACAGCTGGTATCTTTGCAATTTTTGAAGATTTGATTTGGTTTTCATCTTGTAAGATATCTTTCCAAATTAGGCCTAATCATGCCATTCTTGTGCCAATCAACCTTGATTTGATTTGATCTTGATATGTCAGCATAATTAGCTTGTGATCCTGTCCAAAAATCATATCAAAACAAATCTTTGCTATTATTTGTCATTTATTTGATTTAATTAAATTTTTAATTAATAAAAAATAAAAATAAAATGAAAAATGAAGCAAATAATGTGTGGGTTAATATTTGGGTCGTGGACCATGTTATGAGTGAGGTGCAAGCATAAAACGTTAGGCCCATTTGGCAAAAAAAATGCAATTTTAAGCATATTTGACTTTTGGCAATTTTTGCAAAAATGGTCAACTTTGACAAGACACATCTCTTCTAATTTTAACCCTAGAGAGGTGTTCTTGGACTTTTTAGAAATCTTAGGATGTCCCCTAAACAACCCTTTTGGTCTCATCTCAATTCGGTTTTCCATGTTCATGTAAGAAGCTTTGACCCAAAAAGTGTTTTTGTTGACTTTTCAAAAGGACCTATAATGTGGAAATTCATATCTTTTTTTGAGTGCATATTTTGAACTTGAGGGCTGAAGATAAATTGTAGGGAATTGCATCCTATTCAAAATGAGCCTTGGATGGAAAATTTCTGATAATGTATGAAGAAGTTATGCTTGGTCAAAGTTTGGTTGACTTTTCCTAAGAAACCCTAATTTAACAACTTTTAGGTTTTGATGAATTTGGGGCATTCCTTGAGGAATAATGATCAAACCTTGATCAAATGATGGATATAACTTCAAAATGTTGATGTTGACCAAAAATCTTGAAGTCTGACTGTATGTGGGCCACATTTGCCTTTTGACCTAATACAGTCGATTCTCAAGCATCTCAGTAGTTGACTGAGAAAACTTCTTGTGCAAGGCTTGAAATTTGACATGGAGGGTCTTGAGAACATATTAGGACCATGGAGAGTATATGAGATCTTTGGATTTCACCTATCTTGATGAAAATGGAAACCCTAGTTTGAGGTACATTGCCTTAGAAGAGAGTTTGTCTGGTCAACTCTTAGGCATCCCTGAGCAAGTTGAGGATCTCAATAGGCATGTTTTGAGTAAAATGAGAGGACAAATTTTGGGGTACAATAGCTGCCCCTGTTCAATCTTCTTAAACTTGAGGATGTAGATTGGCTTGTCTGCCTTTCGTGATTTGAAGGTGGAAGATGATTGAACACTAGAGTGCCCAAAAATTTGCACTCGTATGAAGTGATACTTGATTTGGTGATATCAGGAATGGGCTTGCAGATGCCATTTGGAAGTTGACGGAGAATTGTCTAGGATGGGCTTAAAGATGCCATCCAGGATGTGACAGAGAATCTTCAGAGATGGGCTTAAAGATGTCATCTAGATGATGTTGATTTCCTGAGATATTCCTTTGATGAGAATTCCTATTCATGTCATTGAGGAGGAATCTGCTGAGGAATGTTGGTATCTGTCTTGGGAGAAAATAGAATTTTAGGAGCTTCAGTTGTCCGTTACTCTACTGGGGAAATAACTCTTGCTTGAGGAAGCGGAAGTAAACTGCATATCTGGTCAAGGTACAGGCTGTGCAGCGACTTACTAGGGAAAGGTGAAATCGAACGAAACTGGTCGGGTCCCGGTTTTACCGTGTTGTAAACTGTCTTCTGGAGATAAGAGAGAAGGAACCTGGATAGTAAGGTTATGAGAAAGAACTTGGGTCGTAGGGTTACTTCGAGAAGTAAGCCTGGATTGTAGGGCTACGAGAAGGAACCTGGGTAGTAGGATTACTTCGAAGTGAAAGCATGGATAGTAAGGCTATGAGAAGGAACCTGGATAGTAGGGTTACTTCGAAATGAAAGCCTGAATAGTAGGGCTATGAGAAGGAACCTGGATAGTAGGGTTACTTCGAAATGAAAGCCTGTATAGTAGGGATGTGAGAAGGAACCTGGATAGTAGGTTACTTCGAGATGAAATCCTGGAGAGTAGGGCTGTGAGAAGGAACCTGGATAGTAGGGTTACTTCGAGATGAAAGCCTGTATAGTGGGGCTTATGGGAAGGAACCTGGATAGTAGGGTTACCTCGAAATGAAAGCCGGGATAGTAGGGCTATGAGAAGGAACCTGGATAGTAGGGTTACTTCGAGATGAAAGCCTGGATAGTAGGGCTTATGGGAAGGAACCTGGATAGTAGGGTTACTTCGAAATGAAAGCCAGGATAGTAGGGCTATAAGAAGGAACCTGGATAGTAGGGTTACTTCGAGATGAAAGCATGGATAATAGGGTTGTGAGAAGGAACCTAGATAGTAGGGTTACTTCGAAATGAAAGTCGGGATAATAGGGCTTGAGAAGGAACCTGGATAGTAAGGTTACTTAGAGATGAAAGCCTGGATAGTAGGGCTGTGAGAAGGAACCTGGATAGTAGGGTTACTTCGAAATGAAAGCCTGGATAGTAGGGCTGTGAGAAAGAACCTGGATGGTAGGGTTACTTCGAGATGAAAGCCTGGATAGTAGGGCTGTGAGAAGGAACCTTTATAGTAGGGTTACTTCGAGATGAAAGACTGGATAGTAGGGCTGTAAGAAGGAACCTGGATAGTAGGGTTACTTCGAGATGAAAGCCTGGATAGTAGGGATGTGAGAAGGAACCTGGATAGTTCGAAATGAAAGCATGGATAGTAGGGCTGTGAGAAGGAACCTGGATAGTAGGGTCACTTTGAAATGAAATCCTAGATAGTAAGGCTGTGAGAAGGAACCTGGATAGTAGGGTTACATCGAAATGAAAGCATGGGTAGTAGGGTTGTAAGAAGGAACCTGGATAGTAGGGTTACTTCGAAATGAAAGCCTGCGTAGTAGGGCTGTGAGAAGGAACCTGGATAGTAGGGTTACTTCGAAATGAAAGCCTGGATGGTAGGGCTTGTGGTAAGGAACCTGGATAGTAGGGTTACTTCAAAGCGAAAGTGTAGATTAGTTGACCCATTTGGTTTAGGGAACTGAGTTTCCATTAGTCGTCTGTAGATGTGACCTGCATAACTGTTGGATTTGTTGAAGCTAAACGTCTTTTCCTGAAAAGATATCAGGATTAGTTATATGAGATGCATGAAATACAGGGTGAGATGATGTTCTCAAAATAAATGACATTATGTTGTATATGATATGTATGCGCACGTCATGATGTATGTTCATGAAATGCTATCGGGGTATGCCTGCGTCTGGGAAAATAAATCCCTGACTGTTCCTGGAGATTTATGAATATTCTGTTAGGAAGAGATTCTGCTTGAGAATAAACTCTGCAGAGAACAAACTTAGGAAGTGAATATTTGTAGCTGAAGTGATGAACTCTGTCGGGGATTGAGCCTTTGTATCTAGAGAAATAAACTCTGCTTAGGGGATGAAATTTACTGACTCGCCCGTGATTATGGAATTCGGCTGGGGGATATAGCTGTCAGGTTTCAGAATGAACCTGACTTGGGGAGGTTACATCCTGTTTCGGGAAAGCTGACATTAATACTTTTACTCTGTAGGGAGTGTATGTACTAATGATTATGTTCCAAAGCTGACTCTATCCCCGTACCTGCTGGGCGGAGTAACTGTCAGGTTTGGCACTTCTTGTTTTTGCCTCTGTTTCTGGAATTACGAGTAATTGTCTTTTGTTTCTTATGTAAATATTTATGAGCAACAATCATTTTCAAATGCATATATAAAAAATAAGTCATTGGACGTTCTTGTAAAACAAAACAGAAAAAGAAAAACAGATCGAAGTTTCTTGTGAAAATGATTTGTATTGATTTTTGAAATTGGCCTGTAATAGGCATTTTTGTACAAGGAGGCTGACGTTCTAGTAAGAGAATATCGTTGTAAAAATAGAAGCTATACAAATTGTGTAAAAGAAAAAATAGCTATGTGAAACAACCCCATTGGGTTCCAACTCTTCTATTGCCTTTATATCTTCAAGCGTCTCATCACTTTGCTTCTTGGCCGAAAGTTGATCAGATTGATTGGTGCCGTCCAAGCTTGATAGTCGATATCGAAGTCTGGTCGCAAGATGATCCAATGAGACATAGTGGTACGCTTTATATCCCTAACTTTTTCCTGGACCTCCCTTTCGGGTTTTCATTCCACCGGGATACCCTTTTTTGCCCAAGCCGCCCTTTCGGGTTTTCGACTTGCCAGGTGTACATATTTTTTCATTTTCATCCCTTACTTTTTCCCGAACCCTTTTGGTTCTCCGGGAAGCCCTTATTTTTGTCTAGGCCAGTCAACCTAGCGGGTCTTTTAATTAGGCGCAGTGTCTTTTCACTATGTCTGCATTGACTGGGTGAGGAAGGTCGTCACCGTCCATGGTGGTTAGAATCATAGCTCCACCCAAAAAAATATTCTTAACCACAAATGGCCCTTCGTACGCGGGGGTCCATTTTCCCCTGGGATCACCTTGCGGCAGTATGACGCGTTTGATCACTAGATCCCCAACTTGATATTCTTGACGCCTGACTTTCTTGTTAAAAGCCTTGATCATTCGCTTTTGATACGTCTGACCATGGCAGATAGCACTAAGCCTCTTTTCATCGATTATATTTAATTGATCAAGTCGGGTTCGGATCCAGTCGTCTTTGTTTAAACCCGCATCCTTCATAATCCTGAGAAAGGGTATTTGGACTTTGATGGGTAGGACTGCCTCCATGCCATATACCAGAGAGTAGGGTGTTGCCCCTATCGACGTCCGTGCTGAGGTACGGTACCCATGAAGATAAAATGGTAACATATCATGCAAGTCTTTGTATGTCACTGTCATCTTCTGTACAATCTTCTTGATGTTCTTATTAGCTTCTTCAACAACGCCATTCATCTTTGGACGGTAGGGAGAAGAATTATGATGCTGTATCTTGAACTATTTACAGAGCTCGGTGATCATTGTGTTGTTGAGATTCGTACCATTGTCAGTAATAATTCTCTCTGGCACACCATATCGACATATCAGATTATGTCAGATAAACCGTTCCACGACGTTCTTGGTTACTGTAGCAAAAAAGGCTGTCTCAACCCACTTTGTGAAGTAATCAATGGCTACTAGGATGAAGCGATGTCCATTGGAAGCGGTGGGCCTGATTTCTCTGATCATGTCGATGCCCCACATTACAAAGGGCCACAGAGCTGTCAAGACGTTTAAGGGGACCGGAGGCACATGCACCTTATTAGCATGGATTTGGCACTTATGACAAGTTCGAGAGTGCTGATAACAATTGGCTTCAATAGTGGACCCGTAGTATCCTGCCCGTAGGATCTTCTTAGCCATGGTATGTCCACTAGAATGGGTTTTGAAGGTGCCTTCATGTAGATCAGTCATGATCCTCTCTTCTTCACTCTTGTCTACACACCGTAGTAGTGTGGAGTCATGGTTGCATTTATAGAGGATTCCATTACTGAGGAAGAACTTTGTAGTGAACCTTCTCAGAAACTTCTTATTATTGACAGATTCCCCTTCGGGATACTCTTGAGTCTCGAGATACCTTTTGACTTCGTGAAACCAGGGCTTGTCTACCACTTCTTCGGTATCGATTTCACAGTAGTGTGCTGGTTCATCCAACCTCTCAATGGTGATTTAGGGAGCTTCATTGTCCCGCCTAACCTTGAACATAAAAGACATGGTAGCTAGCGCGTCCGCTAACTGGTTCTCCTCTCGTGGGAAATGTTCAAAGGTTACCTCCTCAAAGTGTGGGAGAAATGTCAGTACATACTCTTTGTACGGGATGAGATTCGGGTGCTTCGTATCCCACTCGCCTTTGATCCGACTTATCACCAAAGCGGAATCCCCAAATACACTTATGAACTTGATCCTTAGATCAATAGCAGCTCGAAGACCCATAATACATGCTTCATACTCCGCCATGTTATTGGTACAGTTGAAAGATAATTAGGCAGTGAACAGAGTATGACAGCCCTCAGGAGATATGATTACGGCGCCAATGCCATTACCCAGCGAGTTTGAGGCTCCATCAAAATACATAGACCATCGGGATCCTTCCTTAGGTCCTTCATCCGGTCCAGGTTCTTCGTAGTCAGTTACCAACATAATATTCTCATTCGGGAACTCGAAATTCATGGAGTGGTATTCGTCCATGGCCTGATGTGCCAAATGATCCGCTAACACACTTCCCTTTATTGCTTTTTGGGTTGTATATTGTATTTCGTACTCAGTTAAGATCATCTGCCATCTTGCTATTCTTCCGGAGAGTGCAGGCTTCTCGAAAATGTACTTGATCAGATCCATCTTCGATATCAACAAGGTAGTGTGAGTCAACATATATTGTCTTAGTCGGTGAGTAGCCCATGCCAAAGCACAACAAGTTTTCTCAAGCAGTGAGTATCTTGTCTCACAGTCGGTAAACTTTTTTCTAAGGTAGTATATTGCGTGCTCTTTTCGACCAGACTCGTCATGCTACCCCATCACACACCCCATTGAATTGTCTAGCACTGTTAAGTACAATATCAAAGGTCTTCCTTCAACTGGAGGCATCAAGATTGGTGGTTCTTGAAGGTATTCTTTGATTATTTAGAAAGAGGTCTGGCATTCATCATTCCACCTTACCACTTGATCTTTCTTCAGAAGCTTGAAGATGGGCTCACAAGTAGCATTCAAATGCGAAATGAACCTGGCGATATAATTCAAGCGTCCCAAGAAACCTCTAAATTCCTTCTCTGTATGGGGAGTTGGAATTTCTTGTATAGCCTTTACCTTTACAGGATCTACTTGGATGCCTTTGTCGCTGACAATGAAACCTAGAAGTTTACCAGACCTTACCCCGAAGGTGCACTTGTTCAGATTCAACCTCAGCTTATACATCTTCAACCTGTCGAACAACTTTTGTAGATGATCAAGGTGCTCTTCCTCAGTTTGAGACCTAGCTATCATGTCATCAACATAGACTTCGATCTCATGGTGAATCATATCGTGGAACAAAGCGACCATGGCGCGCTGATAAGTTTCCCCAACATTCTTCAACCCAAAAGGCATTACCTTGTAGTAGAAGGTTCCCTACTGCGTGACGAATGTTGTCTTCTCCATGTCTTCAGGAGCCATCTTGATCTGGTTGTAGGCTGAGAAACCATCCATGAAGGAGAAGATTTTGTGTTGTGTAGTGTTGTCAACCAGAACGTCAATGTGAGGAAGAGGGAAGTCATCCTTGGGGCTTGCCCTGTTCAGATCTCTATAATCCACACACATCCGTACCTTACTGTCCTTCTTAGGTACCGGAACGACGTTAGTAACCCACTGTGGATAAGAAGTGACAGCTAAAAATCATGCGTCGAACTGTTTCATGACCTCTACCTTAATCTTTTCTGACATTTTGGGATGCATACGACAAACCTTCTGTTTAATCGGAGGATAATCCTTTTTGGTCGGCAGGCGATGAACCACAATATCAGTGTCTAAACCAGGCATGTCTTCATAGGACCAGGCGAAGATCTTAAAATAGTCGTGCAACATCTGTATCAACTCTGTTTGACGCTAAGCTCCAGATTTGCACCTATTTTAACCTCTTTTTTGTCTTCCTCAGTACCCAAATTCGCTGTCTCAACCGACTCTTCATGAGGCTGTATGGCCCTTTCTTCCCGCTGTAATAGTCTAGCAAGTTGTCCAGGAACCTCACAATCATCCTCACCTTCATCTTCAGCTTGGTTGATCAGACTTTTGAAGTCTTAACTGGAAACAGCAGAGCTGTTATCAATGGGATCCAGAGTGGATATGGATCTGCAGTATGATACGTGAGTGTGTGTAAGAGAATAACTGTTTTGATAAATTGAAAACAGAAAAGAAAAAAACAGAGAGCGTAAAATTTGTATGCAAGAAACGTCCAATGCTTTATTAATGATATATGAAATAACAAATGAAAATTCTGGCTGCAGATACTCAATGTCACGTCCAATGTTATGACACCGTATCTGACTTACTATATGACAGTAAATACAAAAGCAGTAAAGAACACAGTCAATTGTTTACCCAGTTCGGTGTGCAACAACACCTACTCTGGGGGCTACCAAGCCAGGGAGAGAATCCACTATAAGAGATGTTAATTCAGGAATAAACCAACCAGTTTATCTCCTTCACTTAAGACCTACCCAATGCAATTCTAATCTAAGTACAACTTAAACCTGAGTTCCTACTCACTCCCCCTCAATCACAGCAGTGATACATAAACCAATTTGACTTAAGAATTGATGAAGACACTCTTCAAAAAAAAACACACACTTGATTAAGCTTCACAGCTTTTTAATCAAGCAACACAATCACTCGTGCTTCACAGCTTTGAGTGATGTACACAACTAACTTGACTCTGCTTCACAGCTTTAGTCAAGGGACATTCAAACACTCTTGCTTCAAAGCTTTGAGTGCTACACAACCCTTACAATCGAAACCTATTCCAAGGCACTTATCACAATGATAATTGCTTGGAGTACAATAAACAAATCTATACAGATTACAAAATTGATCTTCTAATCAATCAGCAGGGATGTCTTGAAAAACAGCAGCTCTGTTGAATATATAGCAGCTGTAACTTCAATTAGGGTTTCCAAAAACCTAGGGTTGATTCCGTTTGACCTAAAGACCAGGTCACAGGACTTTATTAACCAGGTTAGGGTTGAGCTAGGTTACTCCTCAGAAAACGCAGGATTCTGTTCAGAAAGGACTGAGTTATTTCCTGAAAAAACTCAGACTTATCCAATCCTGCAATCCTGTTAGTTCAGAACAGGATGTCATAACATCTGTTATGACATCTGAGAAAACCTGTCTACTGATTTAGCAAAATGTGATCATTTTGCAAACATGCTCAGATACACACTTATAAACATCAGTATTTGAATTACAATATTTTTCTGCACATGTACCTAATGAGTTAGTACAACCTGAACTAGAATGTTATGACATCAGTCATGACATTCACACATACACTTGGGATTTACCAAAAATGCAAGCCAATACCTAAACACCTACAACAAATAATAACCCTCACAAGCAAAGCCAATGTGCCTCGGGTAAGACACAAGGCCGTAAAGTTTTAAATTGTTTATTACAAATCTCAAAACAAGTAAGACAATTACCGCGGAATAAAAGAAACTACTATAAAGTCCCTAGTCGTCCAGTTACTCGGTCCATCGTTGGTAGTTGGGTAGATCCATTTGTCGATGTTTGAGTCTTCCTTGCTGTCTTCAATGGCATTAATTCCCCGATTGTTGATGTGTAGGGGAGGTCCTCCAGCCCGAGCGCGTCAAACAACCCTTTGAGCCCCTGTAGTAAATCCCAAACCAAATTTGTCAGTTTTGTGAGTGAAATCAGGGAGCTGACCCCAATTGGTACACCCACCTTCTTCGACCACGACCCTGGATTCCTTGAGAGAAGCCATCTTCAGAGGAGGTTTGCTGCTGGTAGTAGTTTCAGTCGATGCCAAGATCTGAGGGTCCTCTTCGAAGTTCTGACATGGAGTTTCTATGAATTCCCTGTCCATCTCTATGTATCCTAAGGAACTGAGGTGGCTCACCATATACTCCTCTTCGCCCCGCACAGTGACAATCTTCCCTTTTACCGAATACTTCAACATTTGGTGTAGTGTGGAAGTAATTGCCCCAGCCTCGTGGATCCAAGGACGACCTAACAAACAAGAATACGACGACCTGATGTCCATCACATAGAAGGTGGACCCAAAGGTCTGAGAACCCACTTTGACAGGGATGTCCACCTCCCCGTGCACCATTCTTTTCGACCCATCAAAAGCCCTTACCATAATGTTACTAGGCTTTAAAGTCAAACCCTCGCAATCCAACCGGTCCAACGCCTTCTTGGGCATAACATTCAGCGAAGACTTGATATCTACCAACACATGAGCCATAGTGGTGCCCCTACATTCAATCGAGACATGCAGAGCATCATTATGCTTCCATCCCTTTGGTGTCAAGTCTGCATCTGAAAAACCCATCCCATTGTCAGCAGTCAGGCTGGCCATGCAATCTTTAAATTGATCAGTTGAAGTATCTTGCGGCACGTGCGCAGTTTTGAGGAATGCAATCAAAGCCTTCGCATGGGCCTCAGAGCACAACAACAGGGATAACATGGATATATTTTAGGGTGTCTGCCCCAGCTGCTCGACCACATTTTAGTCGCTCTTTTTAATTATTTTCAATATTTCTCTATCTCTTGCTTAGAGGTCTCCACAACAATTTTTCTAGGCGCCTCCATCCGGGCAGGCTCACCTATAACTTCTTTGCCACGGGTATCAGACGATTCGCTGGCAGGGGTAATAACTGGAGTAAGAACAGGAGCCGTAGTTGATGTACTAGCAGGAACAACAGATGGAATGACAATAGGCTTATTGACAGTCTTAGGGGAAATCTCGAGAGAGAAAACCCTTCCACTTCGGGTAACAATGCTGGTTCCGATAATGTTACCAATATCAGGATCAACCTCTTTATTTTTCAAATCTTGTTTGATGCCATGATAGTACACATCAGCACCATAATGCCAGGGACAACTTTGTCTGAGACATATGGGACAGGACCAGGAACATTGATTATTAGCGGAGCGATTCTTGGAGCAGATGTAATCCTAACAAGTCTTCTCGAGGAGGCCTTGGAAGGATTTGCGGAAATGGTTATAATGGCAATGTCTTCAGATGGAACAACGGGAACCAAAGTTTTCTCGAACAAAATTTATTTTCTGTCCATCAGGCGTTGAACACATGACTTCAGCAAATGGAAACGAGAAGGTAGAAATGAACACATGTGGCAACCTTCACCACAACCCGGAAATAAACCAGCCAACAACAAACTCTTCTTCACAGTCATGAGAAGAGTAGAAACTTCATCCACCAAGGTCACAAACAAGTCGGTATCAACAACATTAACTCCACGACCGTGCTTAGGCATGGGATCAGTTATGACATTGGGCTTTTCTGGAGCATCGAACTCAATTTCCTTGGCTTCGATCAGATCTTGTACCTTATTTCTTAGAGCCCAGTAGTCATTGGTATTGTGGCCAGGATTTTCAGAATGATAGGCACACCGAGCATTTGGATTATATCGGGGAGATATGGTATTCAGATTCTTTGGAGCCTCTTTCAAGGTCACCAAGTTGGATCTTAGCAGATGAGGTAGAACTTCAGCCAACGTCATATTGATTTGGGTAAACTGCCGTTGTGGCCTTTCCACCCTTGGTTGATTGTTGCATTGTGGAGCGGCTGCAGGCCTAGGTATCATTACGACACTTACTGTCTGACGAAGTTCAACTCTATTTTGGCCCCTCGGGCTGTAGATGGAACTGGCTTCTTTCTTACCAGCAAAAGGCTTCTTTATCGAACTCGAAGAAGCATCCTTCTGTATCTTGCCGCTTCAAATCCCAGTTTCTACTCTCTCTCCAATCAAGATCAACTCAGTGAAACCAGCTGACGAGCTGCCGATCAAATGATTGAAGAATGGACCAGATAGCGTCCCCATAAACATATCAACCAACTCCCTATCAGACAACAGGGGTTGGACTCTTCCAGCCAAGTCTCTCCATTTCTGTGCATAGTCCTTAAAGCCTTCACTCGCCCCCATGGACATACTCTAGAGTTGAGTACGAGTAGGAGCAAGGTCGGCGTTATATTGATACTTCTTATAGAAAGCAACAACCAGATCTTCCCAATTTCGTACATTGGCTCTCTCCAGTTGATAGAACCATTCAAGTTGAGTCCCTGACAGAC
Organism: Vicia faba; assembly: GCA_948472305.1. Taxonomy (NCBI): domain Eukaryota; kingdom Viridiplantae; phylum Streptophyta; class Magnoliopsida; order Fabales; family Fabaceae; genus Vicia; species Vicia faba. The sequence goes on along the minus strand of OX451737.1, from coordinate 1,679,304,465 downwards.
TATCTTGAAAGAAATGAACCCACAAATTTCTATCAGCGGTGTGGGGCTGGATCTTTCTGACATAAGAGCGGAGATGGAGTTTTGGGCAAGACACCCCATCATACTTTGCAAAAGTTGGAGCTTTGAACTTCTGCGGGATGACCACTCCCGATACCAATCCCAAATCTTTGAAATCCAACCCAGGTATTCTCTGGACTTCCATAGAACTCAAGCGATCTTCCAACTGCCTGTATCCATCCTCAGCAGGAGGATACTGCTCATCATTGTAGTCGGTATCATTGTCAAAAACTTCAGGACTGGGATCCTTCTCCCTTGTCTCTTCTTCTTGATTCTCCCCTTCTTTGGATGAAGAGGTCAGATCGACTTGTCGCTTCAACGGCCCTCCAAACCTTCTGCCCATATTCAGAATACCGACAACCTTCCTCTTTTTCTTTTTCTCTTTCAGTATGAGGGCTTTCAAATCCTCCTGCCCTTTGCCAGATTTATAAACATCTACTGGAACTGGGCGTTTTGTGCCTGAAGGTCCTTGATGCTTTGTTTGGAAGACATTTCTGCTGAAATAAACAACGAAGAAGATGAGAAACCTGTAATGGTACCTGTACATGCAATGCTATGAATGGGATGCATATGCAATGATTTCAAAGACTTTGGGAAATTTAAATTTGCGAACAAAAATAAAAAAAAGATTTTATTAGTTAAATTCAAAGTTCAAATGCCTTTTAGGTGTTACAATTAAAAACAAATCTAAAACTAGAAAATAAATCAAAATTCCCATGGATGCTTCCTCTTCGTGCCGAGATAAACATTGAGTCCTCTTTCCTCATGGAGCTGCTTTGTGAGCTCTAAAACCTTCCTCTTCTGGGCATATAAATGATCCCTGTAAGTATCCCGCTATTTCTTCAACTGAATCCAAGACTTCTATAATTCTCCAAGATCAGTAGGCATATCAGGATAGAAAATAGTGTAAGGAATACCCCCTTCAGTAGTGGGTTCCACAATCACTGGTAAAACGGCCATATAGGGCATTATAAGCTTATGGGCGCTAGCTCGTACCCATTGGAGGTAAGGTTCCATAGGAATGGAAGCCTTTGGCCCCAAAGCCTTGGTGCCAGACCTGTTTACCATGCCCTAAGCTCGTATGAACCTCTGGCGATACTCTTGAACACCATCCTCATAGCTGAATATAATGCCCTCGATAAGTAACTCATGGGGACCATCTCTTCGAGCGTAACCAAATTATCACAGAGCTAAACAAGGATTATAGGTTATACCCCCTATGATTCCAAGTAACAGGACATTAGGGTATTCCCTGCAGCGGTTAATAATAGCAGTGTTTTCCATAGCTCGGGAACACCAGAGAATATCCATATGAGCGAGTGACATTATCCTTTGTGACCAACCCAAACCTTCTTCATTCTTCAGTATGGACTTAGGGAGGTGAGAAATAAACCACCTCGACAGTAATGACATGCAACACATAAGAACCCCTCTTCTCTTCATGGTACGAGTATGGAGAGTGTGCAAAATATCTCCGAGCAAGGTAGGCACAGGGTTGCGAGAGAGGAAGATCTTGATAGCATTCACATCTATGAATGAGTCTGGATTAGGGAATAGGACTAACCCATAGATTAGAAGAGCCAAGACCTCCTCAAAAGCCTGAAAATCCATATCCTCCCAAAACAGCTGGGCCTTGTCTATCAGAAACTTGGCTAGAAAACCCTTGACTCCACTTCTTGTTTCCCAATTGGATACCATGTCGGCCCATTTCAGATGCAAAACAGAGGCAATGACTTCTGGCTTAGGAACTTCTTCCATACTTGTGAAAGGAAACTGTTCAAGAATGGGTATATCCAACAGCTGAGAGAATTCATCCATGGTAGACACCAACTGATAGTCTGGAAAGGTGAAGCAGTGGTGCTTGGGATCAAATAACTAAAAGAGTAAACTCATCATCTTTTCATCAAAGTTTTAAGTAACCAGGTTGAGAAGTCAACCATGTCTCTTAGTGAATGCAGAAGTTTCAGAAACCTTTGATACTAGCTCTTTGAGTTGGGAAGGTATCTACACAAAGCTGATTCGGATAGTGTTTCTACGAACGAAAGCCATGATGTGCAAAACAGAATAAAGATAAATTCCATTGGTCCTTGAAATGGTTAGTGCAATAAGAATGAATGCTATGTTATGATGCATGATGTCATGATAAACCACAGGTATAGCAAACACAAACAAATCACACCAATCTCTTAGGTTTAAGGCTTGCATGAGGTTAAAGGTCATACCCTCTTGAAGTTTAGTTGGTTTCAAACCTGTCTTAAAAAGTAACTAGGTTCTAAATATTCTCAATATCACTGACCATCCTTTATCGGGCATTGTCTCAGCTCAAGCAATCTTTTCTTGCGGCCGAAATATCTCGAAAGTCTGATCTCAATGAGTGTAGCATCGAGTATCAACCAATCCTCAGCTCTATACCGAGGCCAGCTATCTCACTACTTTCTAATGGCCAAGTTTGTTCAACTAAGGTTCTAAGGTCCGTTAGTGCTTCACGACACCACGCGGTAGCCCCGTATTCTCCTTGTTTCCCCATGAAGGATACCGGTACCAACCAAAGTGCCACACCAACAAAGCCATCGCTTAAACCATATCGGTCTACACCGTACAATCTCCATGATCTATTGCTGTTTACCTAAAAAGTGCCCCCAAATCCGGGTGTAGGATCTATAGTAACCCAAGCAAAACCCTTCAAGAATAAAGCAAATAAACAAGAAAGCAATTTTGAAATGACCTAGATCCTAAGGTATACCCCACTTTATTATATTCCCCACCAGAGTCATCAGTTCTGTGATACGGTGGCAGAACCGACTGTTATACTGATTTGCATTTTGTATTTGCAAATGTCGCGGTAAGCAAGAGTCGCCACCAACTTTTATTTCATCCAACTAAGGAAAAGGAAAAAGAACAGAAAAAACCTTTTTCGAGAACATTTCTGAGTACGAGGGGTAGATTATAGAAAGGGAAGGTGTTAGCACCCTTTCTATCCATGGTTTTCCATGGGCTCTTAGGTACTTGCTCATTTTAAAATTGCTTGTGTGTGTGCTTGTTTTGAAAAGAAGTTTACTTCGTGATAACCCTTGTATCAGTCCTCAAGAGTGTGACGAAGTTTGTTTTGAAAATTGTTTTGAAAAGTGTTTGTGTGAAAAGTTTTGTTTGATTGATTGAGAAAGTACTTAAGAGTTTTCTACCTACTCGAAAAAGACTGTTCCTTTTCCTTTAGACAGCGCTATCCTATTATTAAGGAATAGGTAGCACCGTCGTTGGAGTTTTAAGGGACGTTCGAAGGGACAGATACAGTCACAAAAGCAATGTTAGGAGGTGTTAGTAATCATCCTAAAGCCTTAAAGATCCTTTTCTAGGCAACATCCAAATGGGTCATTTGAGATCTTTCGGGGCTAGAGGGCGACCACTAACAAACCCTATACTTCATGACCATTTAACCGAAGGCAACCGAAGTGGAGTAAACCCTAGGGGTGAGCATGTGCGAGTGAACTTTTTCAGTTAATTTGTCTTTGAACATTTAGGGTTTTCTACCGTTTTAATTTTCAAATATTCTTGCCATACAACCCTATTAGCATACGTCTAACAATTTATAATTGCGGAAATTAAAGTGCAGAAATAGAAATCCTAACTATTACATGGCTTTCGCAGATACAGAATTATTTTGACTGAAAATAAAATGCGGAATTAAAACCTAATTAAATATATTACAACCTCGAAGCAGTTACAATAATAATTAAAAATAGTAATAAAAAGATGCACGACGAATTAAATGCGAGGACGATTAGAAAACCTAAACAATCTAATTTGAGAAAAAATATTTAAGTTATTTTTGAAGAAAAAATTAATTATTTACAAAATCAAATCCTAATTTCTAATTGATTTTAATTTACAAAACATAAGATTTAATTGCCCTGATTTTGAATTAAATTAATTAGTTAAAGAAAATAAATATTTTATGAAAAAATGATTTTTGGTGTTTTTTGTGATTTTGATTAAATAAAAAATAATTTTGATGTTATTTTTAAAAAGAAAAATAATTAGGAAATAATTAAAAATAAATAAAACTAATAAATAAAGATAGAATGGGCCTGTATAGCAATCCAAAAAAGGGGGGTGTATTGTTGAAATTATTCTAGACCCACCAAGCTGAAGCCTAGTCAGCGCTTGATCTAGTGGGGCTCCCTCCTGATGGTGTACCATGGTCTCTAGCAGGTGGGGACGTTGGATTAGACAGAGATGCATCCATTGGATGGATGTTGATGCCGCATGGCGAGTGTTGGAGATGGTGATGTACATGATCTGCAGAAGGAAAATAAGATAAAGAAAGTTGCTGGGACCTGGGTTCGAACCCAAGTCCTCTACCCTTTCCAGCACACGTCCTTGCCAGCTGCGCTACATGTTTTGTTTGTTAATATAATAACAATAATATATAATATATAAATCAAGGTAGCTGACTCACAAACGCGCACGATATTCAAAACGGCCAATGGTTATCAGCCACATTATTATCTTCTTCCTGGAACCGTTGTTTTAGCTAACGACCTTTTACCTACGGACAATATCCGTAGCTACAAACCTGTATCATTCAAAGATCAATATATAAGCAATATAAATTCCCATGGATTCCATGAGTCGACTGGGCTTGACGCCCTGAACATCATGGTGCCCTTATCCAACCCTAATTTTTCCTGTGCTAAAAGACCCTAAAACGGAGCTTGAAACCCTAGTAATGGCAGTCATACATATAGGCCTAAAAAATTCAATTAAATGATCCAGACATGTTAGAAATACATCAATGATCACAAATATATCATTAAATTATGCTAATGATGCAAGAATGGTTGTAATCGATTTTGAAAAAGCAAGCAAACCGTATAAGGTGTAGCAAGCGTTTCTGGGCGTGAAAGGACCTGCAATTGATTGTGTTAGCTTCCGGGAAGATCTAGGAATCGTTTAGGAATGTTGGAAGGCCTTGAATCGTCCTCTAGGGTAGATATCATATCAACACTTTTTGCCAAAATTTTGAGTTTTGTATTGTGCTTTCCACCACTACTAATCCTTGTTCTCGTGCATGGCCTTGTTCATTATATATCCCTAAGTGAATTAGGGTTATAAAAACAGCTGGTATCTTTGCAGTTTTTGAAGATTTGATTTGGTTTTCATCTTCTATGATATCTTTCCAAATTAGGCCTAATCATGCCATTCTTGTGCCAATCAACCTTGATTCGATTTGATCTTGATATGCCAGCATAATTAGCTTGTGATCCTGTCCAAAAATCAGATCAAAACAAATCTTTGCTATTATTTGTCATTTATTTGATTTAATTCAATTTTTAATTAATAAAAAATCAAAATAAGATGAAAAGTGAAGCAAATAATGTGCGGGTGAATATTTGGGTTGTGGACCATGTTATGAGTGAGGTGCAAGCATAAAAAGTTAGGCCCATTTGGCAAAAAATGCAATTTTGAGCATATTTGACTTTTGGCAATTTTGCAAAAATGGTCAACTTTGACAAGGCACATCTCTTCCAATTTTAACCCTAGAGGGGTGTTCTTTGACTTTTTAGAAATCTTAGGATGTACCCTAAACAACCCTTTTCGTCTCATCTCAATTGGGTCTTCCATGTTCATGTAAGAAGCTTTAACCCAAAAAGTGTTTTTGTTGACTTTTCAAAAGGACCTATAATGTGGAAATTCATATCTTTTTGTGAGTGCATATTTTGAACTTGAGGGTTGAAGATGAATTGCAGGGATTTTCATCCTCTTCAAAATTATCCTTGGATGGAAAATTTCTGATAGAGTATGAAGAAGTTATGCTTGGTCAAAGTTTGGTTAACTTTTCTTGAGAAACCCTAATTTAGCAACTTTTAGGTTTTGATGAGTTTGGGGCCTTCCTTGAGGAATAATGATCAAACCTTGATCAAATGATGGATATAAATTCAAAATGTTGATGTTGACCAAAAATCTTGAAGTTTGACTGTATGTGGGCCACAATTGACTTTTGACCTAATACAGTCGATTCTCAAGCATCTGAGCAGTTGACTGAGCAAACTTCTTGTGCAAGGCTTGAAATTTGACATGGAGGGTCTTGAGAACATATTAGGACCACAGAGAGCATATGAGGTATTTGGAGTTCACCTATCTTGATGAAAATGGAAACCCTAGTTTGAGGTACATTGCCTTAGGAGAGAGTTTGTCTGGTCAACTCTTGGGCATCCCTGAGCAAGTTGAGGATCTCAATGGGCATGTGTTGAGTAAAATGAGAGGGAAAATTTTGGGGGACAAAAAGTACCATCCCATAGATTGGAAGGGCTAACACCTCCTCAAAATCTTGTAAATCCAGGCTATCCCAAAAATAGTGGGGTTTCTCAAATATGAACTTGGCTAGAAATCCTTGGACACCTCCTCCGGTTTCCCAATTTGCCACTACATCCGACCGTTGTAAAGATATGGCTTAAGCAATATCTTCGGGCTTTAGGTCTCTTTCTGTACCGTTGAATGGTAGCTGATTAAGGATAGGTACCTCCAAATTGAGAAAACTCCTCCATAGTAGGCACTAGCTGGTAATCAGGAAAGGTGAAGCAGTGGTGCGACGAATCAAATAACTGAAAGAGCACCTTTAACATTTCTTCATCAGGGGTTGAAGTGACCAGGTTGAGAAGTCGATCATGTTTTTTAGTGAAGGGAGAGCCTTCAGGAATCCTTGATGCTAACTCCTTAAGCTGAGGAGATACTTTCACAAGGTTGATTTGGATACTGTTCCTGTGAGCGGATGCCATGTCCTACAAAATAAGACAAAGATAAGCCCTAGAAAATCCTTGAAATGGTTAGTATTATATGCCATGTTATGATATCATGATTATGCTAAGAAATCACATATATAGAAAACACAAGCAAATCACACTAAGACGTTAGGTTTAAGGCTTGCATGGGTTTTAAGGTCATACCCTCTTGAAGTTGGATTGGTTCAAACGGTCTTATAAATGGTAACCGGGTTCTAAGGGATCTCAATATCACTGACCTTTCCCACAATCTTCGTTCGATAGGCGACTGACTCGCAACTAAACAAAAATCAGGAGTCAAGTCTCAATGAGTGTAGCATCGAGTATCTGCTGACTTTGGGAATACACCAAAGATGGCTATCTCACTATATCCTAATGGCCAAGTTGTTCATTTAAAGGTTCTAAGGTCAGTTGATGCTTTATGACACCATGCAGCAGCCCCGTATTCTCCTTGATTAACTCAAGGGCTACCGGTAGCAACCAAAATGTCGCATCAACGTAGCCATCACTTCAACCATATCGGTATACCTCGCACAATTTCCACGATCTCTTGCTACTTACCTAAAAGGTTTTTCCCCAGATCTGGGTGTAGGATCTATAATACCCAAACATACACCCTTAAAATTAAAGCAATCAAACAGTCAAAGAAGCAAGTTTAAAATTATCTAGACCCTAAGTTAAACCCCACTTTTTATTTTTCCCCAACAGAGTCGTCAGTTCTATGATGCGGTGGCAGAATCGACTGTTAATACTGGTTTGCGTTTTTTGTTCGCAAATGTCGCAGTAAGCAAGAGTCACCCCTGGCTTTTATTTTATCCAACAAAGGAAAGGGTGAAAAGAACAGAAAAAGACATTTTTCGAGATTTTCTGAGTAAGGGGGGTAGATTATGGAAAGGGAAGGTGTTAGCACCCTTTTCATCTGTGGTTTTCCACGGGCTCTTAGGTACTTGCTCATTTTTGAAAATTGCTTTCGTATTTGTGTGCTTTGAAAAGTTTGTTTGCTTTATGATAAATTTTGTATCAGTCCTCAAGAGTGTGATAAAGCATTTTGAAAACTTTGTTTGAAAAATATTTGAGAGTGTGGTGTAAAAATGAATCGTTTTGAGCAAGTACCTAATAGTTATCTACCTACTCGAAAAAGTTTGTTTTTTTCTCCTATCCTTTAGACAATGCTATCCTACTATTAGTGAATAGGTAGCCCTAGTCGTTGGATGTTTGAGGGACTATTGAAAGGGACGTACGGTCACTAAAGGCAACTGGGCAAAAACTCTTAGTAACTGTCCTAAAGCCGTAAGATCACTTTTTAACGGAGGCAACAATCGAGAGGGTCATCGAGGGACTAGTGATCTCTTAGACTCAAGGACAGCCACTAAGAATTCTCGAGAATTGTGACCGTTATTTTCCGAGGCAACCAAGTGGGAGATACCCTAGGGGTGAGTATGTGCAAGTGTGCTTGATTCTGTTCATTTATCTTGCGCATTTAGGGTTATCTATGTTCAATTAATCGTTATCTTTCCATGCAATCCTATTAACCATTCATCTAAGCAGTTCATCACGTGGGAAAATAAATTGCGAAAAAAATAAAGTTCCTAACTATTACAGGGCTTTGGTGTAGTTACATAATTAATGACTAAAAAGTAAAGTGCGGAAATTATAAATCCTAATTAAGCTATTACAAACCGGGCACAGTTACATCAAATAAAAAAAATTAATCGAACGGCGAAATAATAACGCGCGAGAATTAAACTGGAAAAAAGTTCAAAACCCTAAAAAAATCTAATTTGCTCATTGAAAAATATTTTTGGGATTTTTTATGAAAAAAAGATTTGAAATTTAACCTAATCTTCTAATTGATTTTAATTAATGAAAATAAATTAAATTGATTAATCGGAGAAATTATTAATAATAAAAAAAATTAATTCTGAAATAAAAAACTAATATTTTTGATATTTTGGAAGAAAAATATTTTTGCAATTAAACCTAGGTTCTAATTGATTTTATTTTAAATAAACAAATCAAAATAATTACACTAAATTAATTTACAAAATTAATTTTTAATAAAAAAAAACCTAAATCCTATTTTTTGTGATTTTACTGATTTTTATGATTAAATAAAAAAATGATTTTTCTGAAATAAATAAAAAAACAATGAAATTAAATAAATAATAATAAAAAGGAAAAAAGAATAGGCCTGATATTGAAGCATTTTTGGGGGGGGGGGGGGTGTAAAGTTGAATTTGCAAGGTCGAGGTTCACAAGCCCATAGCCAACGTATGGATCTGGTGGTGCTGCCTCTTGGAGGTCCATGGTGGGGACTGTTTGCTGGAAGCGTTGGATCTGGCTTCATGCAGATCTGATGGCCTGAGTTGATGGTGCAAGGTGTACACATGGGGAAGCGGGCATACTAGATCTGGAAGAAACGTTAGGAAAAATAATATGCAGGAGGTAGAGGTCGAACCCCTGACCTCCCACATACGCGTGCCTTAAGTCCTTCGTCTTTGCCATCTGAGCCAGCTTCACATTCGTTATATAAAACAAACTTAATATAATATATGTAATAAAGGTTCAGTATGTAAGACAAAACAACCGCAATCAAATGGACCAATCCTGAGACGCCATGCCATCGTCTTCCCCAGTGGGCTGTCGTTTTAGCCAAAGGACTTTTACCTACGGACATGTCTGTTGCTAAAAACCTACATATTTCCAAAATCTCAACCAAGCAATATAAATTTAATGTAAATACATGGATTAACTGGGTTTGATCTCGTAAGTGTAATGATACTCTTCCTTTGGCCTAATTTCACCTGTAATGGAAAACCCCAAAATGGACCTTGAAACCCTAACAATGGCAAGTAATCATATATGTACCAAAAATGGAAATTGATCATTCAAACATGTCCCAAATGCTCATACTAACAAGAATGCATAGTTAAAACTTATTTATAATGCGTGTATGATCAAAATCAATTTCAAGAATACATGTGCAAAAAATGGTATTGTATGGGATGATTCTGGACGTCTTGATGCATGCAAATGATGTTGTTAGCTTCAGAAAGTCCCCAGGAATGGATTGCAAGTGCCAAAAATTCTTGAACCCCTCTGCAAAGGTCAAACCGATTACCATTTTTTGTGAAAAAATTTGAACTTATTTTGTCAATTTCGTGCGGCCAACCCTTCTTTTTTTGGTCTGGGAATGTTATGAGTATATAATGGAATGAATTAGGTCAATAAAACTGGATTCAATCTTGGAGAATTATGAAAAAAAAGATTTGATTTGCCATGGATATTTTAAGTTTCTAAAATAGGCCAAATCATGCCCTTTTCATTCCAATCATGCCTTGCACGAAATATTTGATTTGCCAGCTGATTCTTGACTCATTATGTGGTCATAAAACAAATCTTGGATTTTATTTTATTATTTCACTATTTTATTTGATTTATTTTGATTTTAATGAATAAAAATCAAAACAAATAATAAAAATAATGAAATAATGCACGAGTGAGCTCAGGGGTCATGGGCCATGGTAGGAACAAGTTTCAAGCATGAAAACATGGGCCCATTTGGGAAAAATTCAAGTTTGGTCATTATTTGCTTCATGCACATTTCCAAAAATTGGTCAACTTTAGCAAGGCATATCTCTCTCATTTTTAAGCCTAAGAGGGTGTTCTTGAACTTTTTAGAGATCTTAGGATGTCCTCTAAGCAACCCTTTTGGTTTCTTCTCAATTGGATCTTCCATGTTCATGTAAGGAGCTTTGACCCAAAAGGTGTTTTTGTTGACTTTTTGAAAGGACCTATAATATATGAACTTGTATCTTTTGATTAAGGCATTTCTTGACCTTCAAGGATGAATAGGAGTTGTAGGAAATTGGACTCTCTTCAAAATGATCCTTGGTTGGAAAATTTCTAATAAAGTATGAGAAAGTTATGCTTGGTCAAAGTTTGGTTGACTTTTCCTATAGAAACCCTAATTTGTCATTTTTGACTTTTGATGAGTTAGGAGCATTTCTTGAGGAATCATGATCAAACCTTGATCAAATGATGGATAATACTTCAAAATATTGATGTTGACCAAAAATCTTGAAGTTTGACTGTATTTGAGCCACAATTGACTTTTGACCTAGTATAGTTGATTTTCCAATACTTGAGCAATTGACTGAGCAAACTTGTTGTTCAAGGCATGAAATTTGGCATCGATAATATTTAGGACATATTAGGACCATGGAAATCATTTGAAACCATTGGAGTTCAAACATCTTGATGAAAATGGAAACCCTAGTAGGGGGTTCATTGCCTTAGGAGGAGAGCTTGTTTGGTCAATTCTTAGTCATCCTTGAGCAATTGAGGACCTCTAGAGGCATGTCTTGAGTGAAAATGGGAGAGAAAATTTTAGGATACACCAGCTTCCCCTGTTCAATCTTCTTAAACTTGAAGATGTAGATTGGCCGATTTGCCTTTCGTGATCTGAAGGTGGAAGATGATTGAACACTAGAGTGCCCAGAAATTTGCACTTGTTTGAAATGATACTTAATTGTGCAGGTAATATCAGTAATGGGCTTACAGATGCCATTTGGAGAAGGTGAAGAGAGATCATCGGAGATGGGCTTAAAGATGCCATCCAGGGAATATGACTGAGAGTTGTCGGAGATTGGCTTAAAGATGCCATCCGGAACAATGTTGATTTCATGAGATATTCCTTTGTGGGAATTCCTACGACTGTTATTAAGGAGGACTCTGCTGAGGAATTTTGGTCTCCTCTTGGGAAGTAGAGTTTAGGAGCTTCAGTTGTCCGTTACTCTACTGGGGAGTCGTCTCTTGATTGAAGAGACAGAAGTGAACTGCTATTTAGTTAGGATCCAGGCTCCACAGTGACTTGGTGAGGATAATAAGGTTGACTTCTATCCGGTCGTATTCACAGCGACTTAATGGGGAAATGAGATTAAGCTATTATCTGGTCGTGCTACAGGCTTTGCAGTTTCTTTAACTGGAATAAAAATCAGAAGAATCTTAGGATCGATTCGACTGAACCAGAGAAAGGTCTTGAGTTGTCTTCAACTAGAATAAGAATAAGGGAGATCTTAGTGGCGATCTGACTGAACCAGAGAAGGTCTTCTAAGAACGTCGTTCTAAGGAAAAATGCTGAAATAGTCCTTCGTTAGACACAGCTTTTGAGAAGACTACCAAGTCACATAAAAAGTCAACGATGTTTGCTGATTTGATCTTTCCATGAAAAAGGTGAAGAGTTATTCGTATGCAATGTCATGATGTATGAAATACATTGTGATGATGTTCTCAAAATAAATGAGATTATGCTGTATGCGATGTGCATGCGCATGCCATGATGTATGAACATGAGATTCTATTGCGATATTTCTTAGTTTGGGAAAGTAAATCCCGGACTGCTGCTGAAGAGTATTGGGAAGTGAATACTTTCATTTCCGCTAAGGATGACAAAAAGATATAATTTTCCAGGGATTTCCTCTTCCTATTTGAGGATGTTCTGTCAGGGATTGACTCTGCTTGGGAATAACTCTATGGAGGGAGGATGCTTTGTTGGAAGATTTTGCCGATGTAGAGAAATAAACTCTGTTGGGGAATGATCTTCCACAGTTTGAGAAATAAACTCTATTCGGGAGGAGGTTCTATAAACTGTTTAAGATTATAAAGCTCAGATGGGGAATACATATTTCAGCTCTCCGAAGCCACTTTGCTGGAGGAAGTATCTCCTGTTTGGGGAAGAAGAGATCAAAACTTTGGTTGTTTCTACTTTATAGGGAATATAAACGTCGCTAGGACGTATGCTGAGGATACGGCGATGACTTTGCATCAGGACGTTTCTGCCCCTATACCTACTAGAGAAAGTACCTGCGGAGATTTTGTGGATGGATCTATGTCGTGATTATATTGGTACATGTATTGAATGAGTGTCAGAATGACATCCGTCTCTGGATCGTATCTGAATTGTATTTGAAACATGTGTTGAATGAGTGTCCGAATGACATCCGCCTTTGGATCGTATCTGAACTGTATTTGAAACATGTGTTGAATGAGTGTCAGAATGACATCCGTCTTTGGATCGTATCTGAACTGTATTTGAAACATGTGTTGAATGAGTGTCAGAATGACATCCGTCTCTGGATCATATCTGAATTGTATTTGAAACATGTGTTGAATGAGTGTCAGAATGACATCCGTCTTTGGATCGTATCTGAATTGTATTTGAAACATGTGTTGAATGAGTGTCATAATGACATCCGTCTCTGGATCATATCTGAACTGTATTTGAAACATGTATTGGATGAGTGTCAGAATGACATCCGTCTTTGGATCATATCTGAACTGTATTTGAAAAGAATCTGAATAAGTATCAGGATGACATCTGTCTCTGGATCGTACCTGAACTGTTTCTAGAAGAGGACTTGGTTTATTTAGAATGTTTCCGTTGGGAATTCCTGTTTAATTGTTTTTGAGAAGAAATCTGCTGGGGAACATTGGTTTCACGACTACCTGCTGGAAGGAGAAACTGTCGAGACTAAAATGGTTTTTTAGACTTTTCCCCGTTCCTTAAAGTCATGAGCAACTGTCCTTCTGTTTCTTATGCAAATATTTATGAATAGCAATCATGTTCAAATGCATATGTCAAGAATAAGTCATTGGACGTTTTTGCAAAACAAAACAGAAAAAGGAAAATAAATAGTTTTTTACTTTCAAAGAAATGATTTGTATTGATTTATGAAGTTTGCCTATAACAAGCATTTTGTACAAAGAGACTGACGCTCTAGTAGGAGAACGCTGTCGTGAGAGTGAAAAGTATACAAAATAGTGTACAAAGAGAAGAAAACAAATATGTGTAATAATCCCATTGAGTTTCAATTCTGCTATTGCCCTTATGCCTTCAAACGTCTCATCATTTTGCTACTTGTCCGAAGTTGACTGGATTGATCAGTACCGTTTGAGCTTGATAGTTGATACTGAAGTCTGGTCGCAAGGTGATCCAATGGGACATAGTGATACGCTTCAAATCCCTAATTTTTTCCTGGACCGTCCTTTCGGGTTTTCAGTCCACCGGGATACCCTTTTTTTCCCAAGCTACCTTTGCAGGTTTTCGACTTGCCGGGTGTACATATTTTTTTTGTTTCATCCCTAATTTTTACCCGAACCCTTTTGGTTCGCCGGGATGCCCTTATTTTTGCGTAGGCCAGTCAACCTAGCGGGTCTTTATTCATGCGTAGTATCTTTTCACTATGTCCGCATTAACAGGGTGAGGAAGGTCGTCACCATCCATGGTGGTCAGAATCATGGCTCCACCAGAAAATATGCTTTTGATCACAAATGGCCCTTCGTACGTGGGAGTCCATTTGCCCCTGGGATCTCCTTGTGGCAGTATGAGGCGCTTGATCATTAGATCACCAACTTGATATACTTGACATCTGACTTTTTTGTTGAAAGCCTTGATCATCCATTTTTGATACATTTGACCATGACAGACAGCAGTAAGCCTTTTCTCATTAATCAGATTCAGTTGATTAAGTCGAGTCTGGATCCAATCATCTTCACTCAAACCCACATCCTTCATGATTCTCAAAGAAGGGATCTGGACCTCAATAGGCAGGACAACCTCCATACCATATACCAGAGAGTAGGGTGTTGCCCCTGTCGACGTTCGTGCTGAGGTGCGGTAACCATGAAGAGAAAATGGTAACATCTCATTCCAGTCTTTGTATGTCACCGTCATCTTCTGTATGATTTTTTTTAATGTTCTTGTTAGCAGCCTCCACAGTGCCATTCAACTTCGGCCGATAAGGGGAAGAATTATGATGCTGGATCTTAAATTATTTATAGAGTTCGGTGATCATCGTATTGTTGAGATTTGTACCACTGTCCATGATGATTCTCTTAGGGACACCATATCGACAAATTAGGTTATGCTTGATAAACCGCGCCACAACATTCTTGGTAACAGTAGCAAAAGAGGCAGCCTCAACCCACTTCGTGAAGTAATCAATGGCCACTAGGATGAAGCGATGCCCATTGGAAGCGGTAGATCTAATCTCTCCGATCATATCAATGCCCTACATTGCAAAGGGCCAGGGAGCCGCCAACACGTTCAAGGGAACCGGAGGTACATGCACTTTATCAACGTAGATCTAGTATTTGTGACAAGTTTGGGAATGCTTATAGCAGTCTGCTTCCATAGTGGACCAATAGTATCCTGTCCGTAGGATCTTTTTAGCCATGGTATATCCACTAGAATGGGTTCCAAAGGTACCTTCGTATAAATCTGCCATAATCCTCTCTGCTTCGCTCATGTCTACGCACCAAAGTAAAGTAGAGTCATGGTTGCGCTTGTAGAGAATTCCATTACTGAGGAATAACTTTGCGGCGAACCTTCTCAAAAACTTCTTATCATTGACAGATGACCGCTCGGGGTATTCTTGAGCCTCGAGATACCTCTTTACTTCATGAAACCAAGGTTTGTCTGCTACTTCTTCAGTTCCAATCTCGTAGCAGTATGCTGGTTCATCCAGCCTCCAATAGTGATTCAGGGAGCCTCATTGTCCCACTTGACCTTGAACATAGATGACATGGTAGCTAGCGCGTCTGCTAACTGATTCTCTTCTCGTGGAAAATTTTCAAAGGTAACCTCTTCAAAATGTGGAAGCAATGTCAGCACATGTTCTTTGTAAGGGATGAGGTTTGGGTGCTTTGTCTCCCACTCTCCTTTGATCTGACTTATTACCAAGGCTGAATCCCCGAATACGCTCAAGAGCTTGATCCTCAGGTCAATAGCAGCTTTGAGACCCATGATGCATGCTTCATGCTCCGCGATATTGTTGTTACAGTTGAAACATAATCTGGCGGTGAAAGGAGTATGACAACCTTCAGGAGATATAATTACAACCCCAATTCCATTGCCGAGTGCGTTTGAGGCTCCATCAAAAACCATAATCCATCGGGATCCTTCTTCAGGTCCTTCATCCGATCCAGGTTCTTCATGGTCAGTCACTAGCATAATATTCTTGTCCGGGAACTCAAAATTCATGGACTGGTAGTCATCCACAACCTGATGATCCAAATGATCATCTAGTACACTTTCCTTGATTGCTTTCTGGGTCGTGTATTGGATATCATATTCGGCCAAGATCATTTGCCATCTTGCTATTCTTCCGGAGAGAGCGGGCTTCTCAAAGATGTACTTGATCGGATCCATCTTAGATATCAACAAAGTAGTGTGGGTTAACATATACTGTCTTAGTCGGCGAGTAGCCCATGCCAAAGCGCAACAAGTTTTCTTGAGCAGTGAGTATCTTGTTTCACAGTAGGTAAACTTTTTGCTAAGGTAGTATATTGTATGATCTTTTCGACCACACTCGTCATGCTTCCCCAGAACACACTCCATTGAATTATCTAACACTGTTAAGTACATTATCAATGGTCTTCCTTCAATCGGAGGCATCAAAATTGGTGGTTCTTGAAGGTATTCCTTGATTCTTTCGAAGGAAGTTTGACATTTGTCATTCCATTTTACCACTTGATCTTTCTTCAGGAGTTTGAAGATTGGCTCACAAGTAGCAGTTAGATGGGAAATGAACCTGGAAATGTAATTCACTCGTCCTAAAAAGCCTCTAACCTCCTTCTCAGTGAGAGGAGCCGACATCTCTTGTATAGCCTTTACTTTTGTAGGATCCACCTGAATACCCTTGTCACTAACAACGAAACCCAGAAGTTTACCAGACCTTACCCCGAAGGTGCACTTGTTTGGATTTAGCCTCAACTTGTACGTCTTCAACCTATCAAACAACTTTTGTAAATGATCAAGGTGTTCTTCCTCAGTTTGAGACCTGGCTATCATGTCATCAAAATAGACCTCTATCTCATGGTGAATCATGTCATGAAACAAGGCTACCATGGCTCGCTGATAGGTTGCCACAACATTCTTTAACCCAAACGGTATCACTTTTTAGAAGAAAGTGTCCCATTATGTGACGAAGGTTGTCTTCTCCATATCTCCAGGTGCTATCTTGATCTGATTGTAACCAGAGAAACCATCCATGAAGGAAAAGATCTTGTGTTGCGCGGTGTTGTCAACTAGGACGTCAATGTGGGGGAGCGGGAAGTCATCTTTGGGGCTTTCCCTGTTCAAATCTCTGTAGTCCATACACATCTGTACCTTGCTGTCTTTCTTAGGCACCAAAACTACATTGGCAACCCATTGGGGATAAGATGTGACGCCTAAGAAACCAGCGTTGAACTGCTTCATAACCTCTTCTTTGATCTTCTCTGACATTTTAGGGTGCATGCGACAGACCTTCTGCTTTACCAGAGAGAAATCTTCTTTAGTTGGCAGATGGCGAACCACAATATCCATATTCAGTCCTGGCATGTCTTCATATGACCAGGAAAAGATCTCGACATAATCATGCAACATCTATATCAACCGCTATTTGACATTAAGTCCCAGATTTGCGCTGATCTTGACTTCTTTCCTGTCTTCTTCTATGCCCAAGTTTATTGTCTCAACTGGCTCTTCATGAGGCTGTATAGCCCTTTCTTCCTGCTGTAACAGCCTAGCAAGTTCTACAGGTACCTCACAATCTTCCTCACCTCGTCCTCAGCTTGGTTGATCGGATTTTCGAAGTCATAAATGGAAATAGCAGAACTGTTATCAATGGGATCCAGAGTGGATATGGATCCGCAGTTTGATATGTGAGTGTGTGTAAGACCATATCTGTATAGACAAAGGTAAAGTAGAATAGAAAAACAGAGAGCTCAAAATTTGTATGCATAAACGTCCAATGCTTTATTAATGCCATATGAAAATAGAACATGATAACCCTCACAAATAAATCAATGTGCCCCGGGTAAGACACATGGCCATAAAGTTATATTGTTTATTACATACCCAAAAAAAACAACAAAGATAATTACTTCTGAACAAAAGTAATCGGTACAAAATCTTTTTCCATCCAGTTACTAGGTCCACCATTGGTAGTAGGGAAGATCCAGCTATCCACGTCATTGTCACTGTTTCCATCTTCTAAAGCATTGACCCCGTGATTGCTGATGCGTAGGGGAGGTCTTCCAGCACGAGCACGTCGAACAACCCTTTGAGCCCCTGAAGAGAAACCCAAACCAAATTTATCAGTCTTGTATGGAATATCAGGGAGCTGACCCCAGATGGTAGACCCACCTTCTTCAATAACCACTTTTGCATCCTTGAGAGAAGCCATCTTCAAGGGAGGTCTGGTGATCTTCGGCACATTGGTGACAATTTCAGTTGCAGCCAGAGCCTGAGGTACCTCTTCGAAATTCTAGCACGGAGTCTCGATGAACTCACCATTCATTTCTACATATCCGAAGGAATTTAAGTGACTGACCATGTATTCCTTTTCCCCATGTACAGTGACAATTCTTCCTTTGACTGGGTATTTCATCATCTGATGTAGAGTAGATGTAACAACTTCTGACCCATGAATCCAAGGGCGACCCAATAAACAAGAATAGGATGGTCTGATATCCATCACGTAGAAGGTAGAGTCAAAAGTCTGAGAACCAACTTTGATGGGGATGTGCACCTCCCCGTGTACCATTCTCTTCGAACAATCAAAAGCCCTCACTATAATGTTGCTGGGCTTCAAGGTCAAACCTTCACAGCTTATTCTATCCAGAGCTTTCTTAGGTAGAACATTCAATGATGAACCCGTGTCTACTAAGACATGGGAAAAAGTAGTGCCCTTGCATTCGACAGAGACATGTAACACATCATTGTGTTTCCTCCCTCTAGGAGTCAGATCAGCATTAGAAAACCCCAAAACCATTATATGCTGTCAAACTGGGCACACAATCTTCAAATTGGTCAGCAGAGGATTCCTGTGGCACATGGGCAGTTTTAAGAAATTTTACTAGAGACTTCGCATGAGCTTCGGAGCACAACAATAAGGATAGCATATAGATCTTTGAAGGGGTCTTCCCCAACTGTTTGACCACATTGTAGTCGTTTTTCTTGATAATTTTTAGGATTTCTTCCATCTCCTTCTTGGAAGCCTCTGGGATAGATACTGAATGTGCCCTCGTCTGGACAAGCTTAATCATTATGTCTTTGCCTCGAGTCTTGGTCGACTTGGTGATAGGGGTATCAGCAGGGGTAATCACAAGAATTATAGTAGTAGTGTCAGCAGGAACAAAAGTAGGAATGATCACAGGACCAGTAACAACTTTCAGAGGAGAAATCTCAGGGGAGAACACTCTTCCACTTCTGGTTATTTTGCTGGTTCCAATAATGTTGACAATGTCGGGATCAACATTCACAGAGACCTAATCTTCATCTGCCAGCCAATCTTGCTTGACGCCGTGGTAGTAGACATCACCCCCATAGTTCCAAGGAAGAATTTGGTCTGAAGAGTATGGGGTAGGCCATGGCATAGTAATTATCAGCAGAGTAACCTTTGGAACATATGTAATCCTGACGGGTCTTTTAGTGGAGACCCTGGGAGGATTGGTGGAAATGGTTATTATTGAAATATCTTTGCAAGAAATGGTTGGAACGGGATTCTTCTCAAACAAAACCTCTCTATCATCCATCAGGCGCTGGATATCTGCCTTCAACAAATGACAACCAGTTGGTAGAGATAAACAGAAGTGGTAACCTTCGCCATAGCCCGGTGTGATCGGTGGGAATAGAACTGACTGTTTTGGAATGCTGGTTCACGTTTGCGTTTGTTTTCGCAAAATGTCGCGGTAAGCAAGAGTCGCCACCGTCTTTTATTTAATCCAACAAGGAAAGGACAAAAGCACAACAAAATTCCTTTTCGAGATGTTTCTCGGGTTCGGGAGGTAGGTTATAGAAAGGGAAGGTGTTAGCACCCTTTCTATCCGTGGTTATCCACGGGCTCTTAGGTACTTGCTCACTATGTTTTCAAAATTTGCTTTTCTTTGTGTTTGTGGGTTTTGAAAAAAGTTTTGTTTGAAAACTTCGATTTAACTCTTGTTTCTGTCCTCAAGAGTGTATGAAGTGTTGTTGAAAACTTTTGTTTGAAAAAGTGTAAGTGTGAAAAATTGGTTTTTTTTAAAGAGCAAGTATCTAAGAACCTCTACCTACTCAAAAGGAATTAAGCTGTGTAAATGTCCTTTAGACAGTGCTATCCCACTATTAAGGAGTAGGTAGCACCATCGTTGGAGTTTTTCGGGTCAATTCGATTAAGGGACATGTGGTCACTAAAGCAATGGTAGGACGCCTTAGCGGTAACCCTAATGTCTTAGATCATTTTTTTATCAAGGCAACCGTTTTGAGGCAACTTTGATCTTTAGATAGGAGGGCGACCTCTAAAACTTCCTATACTCAATGACCACGTTCGAGGCAACCAAGTGAGGTGTACCCTAAGAGTGGCATGTGCAAGTGTGTCAAGTTTCAGTTTATATTATCTTTGTACATGTTATGGTGAGCTACGATTGATTTTAAATTAAGGTAGATCTTGTCATGCATAGCCTAGTATTCATACATCTAGCAGTTAATGGTTGCGGAAAATAAAACTAAGCTATTACAAGGCGTCGGGTATTTACATCGCCAAAAACAAACCCTTGAAAATAAATGCGAAAAAGTAAATGAAAGCGATAAAAAGTCCTAATTAAAACTATTACATCCTCGGAGCAAATACAATTATATGAATCAAAATATGAATCAAAAATCATACGCGCGAGAAAAATTGAATCAGAGAGTTTTTAGGGTTTTGACCCTTTTTTAGGAAAGAAAGAGATTTTTTTTTTGTTATTTCTTGCATTTTATTAATTAAACCTAGACTGACTAATTAATTAAATAAAAAAGGAAACATTTTTTTTGGGTTTTTTTGAATGTTTAAGGAAAATAAAAAATAAAATGATTAAAATGGTTAAAACCTAATTCTACATTGATTTTTATTTATTGCAAAAATATTAATATTATGCCTAATTAAAACTAAACAAATTATGTTAATATTTATTTACAAAATAACTAATTAAATTTAATAAATGAAAATATTATATTTTTTATGTTTTCTGAATTTATTAAGAAAATGTTAATTATTTTGGTTAGTGAAATAAATAATAATTATAAGAAATAATTAAATGAAAGAAATAAAAAAAAGGAAAAGAAATAAACTCATAGGGGATGTTGGGCCCAATTTTGAGGTATGATTGACAATTCTGAGGCCCAAAATGTCATGGCCTTTGTTGACTTCTCCACTTCCATGTGTATGCGTTGACTGTAGAGCATGGTGGATACTCAGCTTTGGCCATTGGATTTAATTTGCTGGCCATCTGGCGCTTGGAAATTGGACGCACACGGTAGACCACCTTCTGGGCATTGCATGGGAACACCTGGAGTGAAAAATCAAATAAATGTTTGGGGGACCTGGGATTCGAACCCAGGTCCCAATAGCTTTTTCATCCACCTGCTTGCCAACTCAACTAGCGCGTGTCTTTGTTGTTAGGATAAGTAATGGATATTATATGTGAAAACAACTAATTATGCTGTAAACAAAAAAATAAAGCGCGTAATTCAAATAGACCAACCAGATGACAACACATCATCATCGTCAACCTTGGTTCTGTGTAATTAGAATCAAATAGCGGGGGTTTTTAACCTCCACTACCTCCCTGCACGAAAAATAGCGAATAGACACACAACAAACATAAATATTTCGCGAGGTATGGGTTCCAATCGTCTTGGCCACACGAATTCAACCATGTATCCCATTGGTCCTAATTTTTCCTGGTCTGAGAAGCCCTATTTGAAAGCTTGAAAACCCTAGAAATTCAATCATGGCATCTCTCGATTCAGGGCACTATAGTTCAATTCAATCATTCCATTAGCTTCGTATGGTCTCTAGCAATGCAAATCAATCACAAAAACATGTCAAATGCATATGAATTAAGAGGTATAATTTTGAATTATAAGTGCAAACCGTGAAACTATATTTCGTGATTCCTTGAGCTTTGGTGCCTGAATTTGATTGCAATTCACTCCTGGTACCTCCTGCAATGTGTTTGGATGGACAAAACGCCTTGAATTGGCCTAGATTGCAAGAACAGGTTTTGAGTTTTCTTGAAAATTCTTGAAATTGATATGGCCGTTTCTGCAGCTTTCAGTCGTGTATTAGGTTATGGTTGGCTTGCTTGCATATAAGGCAATGATTTTAGGTCAAGAGCTGGGCCAATATCCATGTGCATTGAAGATTGAATCCTTGATTGATAAATCAAATATTCTTGATTTTTCATGATTGAACAAGTTGCCAAAATTGGATTTTTTTTGTATCTTTTTGATTGTGCACGAATTGGTCAGCATATTTGTATCATATTTGGTTCACAAATTGATTTAAAAATCAAATCTTCTATTTTCTTATAATTTAAATTAATTAAATGAATTAATATGTATTAAAAATCCATTTAATCAATAAATTTAAGAAAATAAATCCCATTTAACTTGGTGGGTCGTGCATAGGTCATGGGTGAAGTTTCAAAAAGAGATTTGAGGCCCATTAGCAAAAAGAAGGTGTTTTGAGCAAAGTTGACTTTTGCAAATTCATGAAACTTTCCCAACTTCTCCAATGCATAATTTGCTCAATTTTGATCATATGACCATGTTCTTGGCCATTTTGGAAAGCCCTTGAAGTCCTCTAACCAATGCCTTTGGTCCCATGTCATTTGGATTTACCAATCTCAAGTTATGGCCTTTGACTCAAAGTGTACTTTTGTTGACTTTTGACATTGACCTATAATGTAAAAATGTGTAACTTTTTGTGAGAGCACTTATTGATCTTGGAGTGTGAAGATGGATTGTAGGAAATTGCATCCTCTTCAAAATGCACTTTGGATGGAATTTTTCTGATAAACCATGAAAGAGTTATGCCCTGGTCAAAGTACAGTTGACTTTTCGACTGTCCAAAAATAGTAACTTTTGCATCTTGATGATTTTTGAGATATTCTTGTGAAATCATGATCAAGACTTGATAAAATGATGATTGTGAACTAAAAATAAGGTGTTGACCAAAAATTCTGACTTTTGGCTGTAAAATGACCATTTTGCCCTTGCAGTTGACTGTGGATCAAATGGAGCTTTTGACTGTACAAACTGGCACTGTCAGTTTTGAAACTTGGCATGTAGGTGCTAGAGAATATGTATAGGCCTATGAGACTTGATTGAACCATTGAAAACCCCAAATTGTTTGAAAGAAACAAAACCCTAATTTTGGATTGACTGCCTTAGGAGGTGATTTGATTGTACAACCCTTGAGCCATTTTGAGCAATTTGAAGATCATTCTTGACAAATCTTGAGGAATATGGGAGGGAAAATTTTAGGGTACAACAGTTGCCCCTGTTCAATCTTCTTAGATCTGAGGATGTAGATTAGCTTGCGTGCCTTTCGTGATCCGAAGGTGGAAGATGATTGAACACTAAAGTGCCCAGAAATTTGCACTCACATGGTGTAGTATCAGCAATGTGACGTCGGGAATGGGCTTACAGATGCCATTTGGAGATTGTTGGTAGAAGGATGGGCTTATAGATGCCATCTGGAGATTGTTTGTTGAATTGTAACTTTGAAAGTTGAATTAAGGAACCCGTGTAGGGTTGCCTGATGTTGAGTCAGTGTGAAACTTCATCTGAAAGAGAGAAGGAACCGGTGTAGGGTTGCTTGATAATGGTCAACTTGATAATTGTCCTGTCTGGTTTCAGGTATTAATCTACAATCTGTCGTCCACAGAATTTTCCTGGCTTGTTACAGGTATTAATCTGGAACTTGAAAAGGTTGGCCGATGAGATAGTTGTCCTGGTTGGTTACAGGTATTGATCTATGACCTGAGAAAGAAAGATAGTTTTCCTGGCTTGTTACAGGTGTTAATCTTCCATCTCTTCATGTAGATAATTTTCCTGGCTTGTTACAGGTATCGATCTACAATCAATCGTCCACAGAATTTTCCTGGCTTGTTACAGGTATCAAACTGGGACTTGGAAAGATTGGTCAATGAGATAGTTGTCCTGGCTGGTTTCAGGTATTGATCTCTGACCTGAGAAAGAAAGATGGTCTTCCTGGCTTGTTACAGGTATTGATCTTCAATCTCTTCATGTAGATAACTTTCCTGGCTTGTTACAGGTATTGATCTACAATCAGTCATCCACAGATAGTTTTCCTGGCTTGTTACAGGTATTAAACTGGGACTCAAGAAGATTGATGGTAGCCATCTTTTGATTGACCTTTTCCTGAAAAAGGTAAAACGTTAGCTGTATGCAATGTCATGATGTATGAAATGCAAGATGTCATGATGTTCTCAAAATAAATGAGATTTGTGTTGTATGATGCGTATGCATGTCATGATGTATGAATATGTGATGTTTTTAGCTGGGGAAAATAAGTCCCGGAGCTGCTGGAGAATGGTGTTGAGTTCTTCGTTTCCGCTGGGGATGATGCACGAAGAGGGTTGCAAGAATAAACCTGTAGGAGAAGATGACTCTATTGGGGAATAAACCTGGTGAAGAGATTACTCTGCGGGGGATTACTCTATGGGAAGAGATGCTTTGTTGAGGGTTTTAACGATAACTCCGCTGGGGATTCCGTTGATAAGCTCTATTAGGGATTTTGATGATGAACTCCGCTGGGGATAGAAAGAACTTCGCTGGGGATGATCTTCCCGTTGCACCTTGCTGAGGATAACCCAGTTAGACTCTTGTGAGGGTAACCTCTGAATATGGCTGGGGAGATATATTTGTACTCTGCAGGGGACAAGCTTCCAGAATCTACTAGGGAAGATGATTCAACTCTTGCGGGGAAGCTTTTTTAGACTGCGCTGGGAAATGACTCCACTGGGGGTATCTTGTATTCTGCCGGGGAACATTCTTATACTCTGTCGAGGAATATTAAGACTGCGGGGATACTCTTATGCTTGCTGGGGAATATCCTTATACTCCGCTGTGGAATATTAGGACCTTCTAGGGATACCCAACCTTTTTAGGGCTGATGGTAGACCAACTCTGCTTGAGGAGAGTATTGCTGATTCGTTCATAGTTGCAAGTCTCAGTGGGGAGAGCTACCATTACTATTTTACTCTGCGGGTAGTGAAGGTATCTTGGTCATATTCTTCAGCTGAACCTACCACGGTACCTTGGTGGACAGAGCAACTAGACCTCTTAGACAATTCTTATTGCCCCTACTTCTGATATCACCCGTAATTAGTCCTTTGTTTCGCATGTAAATATTTATGAACAACAATTAATGTCAAATGCATATATCAAAAATGAACATTGGATGTTCTTTGCAAAACAAAACAGATAAAGGAAAAACAATTTGCAATTTGTCTGAAAAGTTATTGATTTTGAAGTTTGCCTGTAAATAGGCGCTTTTGTACAAGAGGATGACGTCCTAGTAAGAAAACGCCGCCGAACAAACAGAATTTATACAATTTGTAAAAAGAAAACAAAACAGGTATGTGAATAATCCCACTGGGTTCCAACTCTGCTATCGCCTTTATATCTTCAAGCATCTCATCACTTTGCTGCTTAGTTGGAGATGAATCTGATTGATTGGTGCCGTCTGAGCCTGACAGTTGATACCAAAGTCTGGATGCAGGGTGATCCAATGAGACATAGTGTTACGCTTTAATCCCTAACTTTTGCCTGGACCGCCCCTTCGGGTTTTCAGTCCACCGGGATACCCATTTTTGCCCAAGCCGCCTTTTCAGGTTTTCGACTTGCCGGGTGTACAGATTTTTTATTTTCATCCCTTATTTTTGCCCGAACCCTTTTGGTTCGCCGGGAAGCCCTTATTTTTGCCTAGGCCAGTCGACCTAGCGGGTCTTTGATTATGCATAGTATCTTTTTACTATGTCTGCATTGGCGGGGTGAGGAAGGTCGTCACCATCCATGGTGGTTAGAATCATCGCTCCTCCTGAGAAGATGTTCTTAACCACAAATGGCCCTTTGTACGTAGGGGTCCATTTTCCCCTGGGATCACCTTGAGGTAGAATTATGCGCTTGATTACCAGGTCCCCGACTCGATACTCTTGTCGTTTGACTTTCTTGTTAAATGCCTTGATCATCTATTTTTGGTACGTCTGACCATGACAAATAGCAGTGAGTGTCTTTTTGTCGATTAGGTTCAGTTGATCAAGCCAGGTCTGGATCCAGTCGTCTTCACTTAAACCCGCATCCTTCATGATCCAGAGAGAGGGTATCTGAACTTCAATGGGCAGGACTGCCTCCATGCCATATACCAAGGAATATGGTGTTGCCCCTGTTGACGTCCGCGCTGAGGTACGGTACCCATGAAGAGCAAATGGTAACATCTCGTGCCAATCTTTGTAGGTCACTGTCATCTTCTGCACAATCTTCTTAATGTTCTTATTAGCTGCTTCTACATCCCCATTCATCTTCGGCCGGTAAGGAGAAGAGTTGTGGTGCTGTATCTTGAATTGCTCGCAGAGCTCAGTGATTATCTTGTTGTTAAGATTGGTACCATTATCCGTAATAATCCTTTCTGGTACACCGTATCGACAGATCAAGTTGTGCCGAATGAACCGTGCCACGAAGTTCTTGGTTACAGTGGCAAAGGAAGCTGCTTCAACCCACTTTGTAAAGTAATCAATCGCCACTAGGATGAAACGATGCCCGTTGGATGCTGTAGGTCTGATCTCGCCGATCATGTCAATGCCCCACATTGCAAAAGGCCAAGGTGCTGTCAAGACGTTCAAAGGAACTGGAGGAATTTGCACCTTATCAGCATAGATCTGGCACTTGTGACATGTCCGGGAATGCTGATAACATTCGGCTTCCATCGTGGACCAGTAGTATCCCGCCCGAAGGATTTTCTTTGCCATGGTATGTCCAGTGGAATGAGTTCCGAAGGTACCTTCATGCAGCTCTGCCATGATCCTTTCTGCTTCAATTTTATCCACACAACGCAATAAGGTTGAATCGTGGTTACATTTGTAAAGAATGCCATTGCTGATGAAGAACTTTGCCGCGAACCTTCTCAGAAACTTCTTGTCATTAACAGACGCGCCCTCGGGGTATTCTTGAGGTTCAAGGTACCTCTTTACTTCATGATACCAAGGTTTTTCTGTTACCTCTTCGGTCTCAAGGTCACAACAATGTGCAAGTTCATCCAATTTCCAAATAATGATCCGGGGAGCCTCGTTGTCCCATTTGACTTTGAACATAGAATACATCGTAGCTAGCGCGTCCGCCAACTGATTTTCCTCTCTTGGGAAGTGTTCAAAGGTTATCTCCTCGAAATGGGGAAGCAACGTCAATACATACTCCTTGTAGGGAATAAGATTTGGGTGTTTCGTATCCCATTCTCCTTTGATCTGATTGATCACGAGGGCGGAATCTCCGAAGACACTCAGAAACTTGATCCTTAGGTCAATTGCAGCTCGAAGACCCATGATGCATGCTTCATACTCCGCCATGTTGTTGGTGCAGTTGAAACATAGGCGGACGGTGAGGGGAGTATGAGAGCCCTTAGGAGATATGATCACAACTCCAATACCGTTACCCAAAGCGTTTGAAGCTCCATCAAAGTGCATAGACCATCGGGATCCTTCCTCAGGTCCTTCATCCGGTCCAGGTATCTCGCAATCAGTTACTACCATGATATTCTCGTCTGGAAATTCAAAGTTCATAGACTGGTAATCATCCACTGCCTGATGTGCCAAATGGTCTGCCAACACACTTCCCTTGATTGCTTTTTGAGTCGTGTACTGGATGTCATATTCAGTCAAGATCATTTGCTATCTTGCTATTCTTCCGGACAAGGCAGGCTTTTCGAAGATATACTTGATTGGATCCATCTTTGAGATCAACAGAGTAGTGTGAGTAAACATATACTGTCTTAGCCGGCGAGCAGCCCATACCAAAGCGCAGCAGGTTTTCTCGAGCAGTGAGTATCGGGTCTCACAGTCGGTAAATTTTTTGCTAAGGTAATAAATAGCATGCTCTTTTCGGCCAGACTCGTCATGCTGACCCAGCACACACCCCATTGAATTGTCAAGTACTGTCAAGTATAAGATTAGAGGTCTCCCTTCAACCGGTGGCATAAGAATGGGTGGCTCTTGGAGATACTCTTTGATTCTTTTGAAAGCGGCCTGACATTCATCGTTCCAACGTACCACTTGATCTTTCTTCAGTAGCTTGAAGATCGGCTCACAAGTAGCAGTTAGATGTGAGATGAATCGGGCAATGTAGTTCAACCGTCCTAGAAAGCCTCTGACCTCTTTCTCTGTCTTGGGAGCTGGCATCTCTTGGATGGCTTTTACTTTGGCAGGGTCCACTTGAATACCTTTGTCGCTTACGACGAAACCTAGTAGTTTTCCAGATCTCACCCTGAAGGTGCACTTGTTTGGGTTTAATCTCAGCTTGTACAACTTCAACCGGTCAAACAGTTTCTGTAAATGGTCAAGGTGTTCCTCCTCAGTTTGGGACCTTGCAATCATATCGTCGATGTATACTTCGATCTCATGATGGATCATATCATGAAACAGAGCAACCGTGGCACGCTGATACGTTGCCCCAGCATTTTTCAACCCAAAAGGCATGACCTTGTAACAAAAGGTGCCCCACTGAGTAACAAAGGTGGTCTTCTCCATGTCTTCAGGAGCCATCTTTATCTGATTATAACCGGAGAACCCGTCCATGAAGGAGAATACCTTATGCTGAGCAGTGTTGTCAACCATAACGTCGATGTGAGGCAGATGGAAGTCATCCTTAGGGCTCGCCCTGTTCAAATCCCTGTAGTCAACACACATTCGGACCTTACCATCTTTCTTCGGCACTGGAACCACATTGGAGACCCACTGAGGGTAAGAAGTTACTGCAAGAAAACCGGTGTCAAATTGTTTCATAACCTCAGCTTTGATTTTCTCGGACATCTCTGGAAGCATACGGCGAACCTTCTGTTTTACCGGATGGCATTCTTCCTTGGTAGGAAGACGATGAACCACAATGTCGGTATCCAACCCAGGCATATCTTCGTAAGACCAGGCAAAGGTTTCCACGTAGTCATCCAGCATCTGAATCAACCGTTGTTTCACGCTAAGTTCCAGATTTGCACCGATCTTGACTTCCTTTTCGTCTGTCTCAGTACCCTGATTCACTGTTTCCACTAGCTCTTCATGTGGCTGAATGGCCCTCTCTTCCTGGAGTAACAGTCTTGCAAGTTCGCCCGGCACTTCGCAATCATCTTCACCTCCGTCTTCGACTAAGTTGATCAGATTTTCGAAGTCATAACTGGCAGTAGCAGAGTTGTTACCAGTGAGATCCAAAGTGGATTGGGACCTGTATATGTGAGTGTGTGTAAATAGCTGTTTTGCAATATATAATAAAGAAAGACAAGGAGCGCAAAATTTGAAATGCAAAAAACGTCCAATGCTTTTATTAATGATATATGAAAATGGCACACAAAAGCCCTCACAAATGAAGCCACGGTGCCCTGGGTAAGACACCGGGCCATAAAGTTTCACAATATTGTCTGTTACAAATTCAAAACAAAAGAGTTCATTACTGAGTAATAAAAGTAATAGGGACGAAGTCCTTTGCCGTCCAGTTGTTTGGTCCACCGTTGGTCGTAGGGTAGATCCAGCTGTCTAATTCAGATTCCTCCACGTCATCTTCGATGGCATTTACTCCCGAGTTGCTGATGAACACAGGAGGTCTTCCAATCCTTTCACTACGAACAACCCTTTGAGCTTCTGCAGTGAAACCCAAACCAAACTTTTTAGTCTTCTGAGTGAAATCAGGAAGTCGGCCCCAGTTTGCATACTCACCCTTCTCAATAACAGCCCGGGCATCCTTTAAGGAAGCCATCTTCAAAGGAGAATCTTCAACCACAGTCTCAGCTGTTGCTAGCGTCTGAGGAACCTCTTCAAAGTGTTGAAATGGGGTCTCAATGAACTCCCCATCCATTTCTATGTACCGAAACGAGTTGAGGTGGCTGACCATGTACTCTTCCTCCCCCTGTACTGTCACAATCTTCCCTCTGACCGGGTACTTCAGCTTCTGATGGAGTGTGGAGGTCACAGCTCCTGCCTTATGGATCCATGGACGACCCAACAAACAAGAATAGGACGGTCGAATGTCCATCACGTAGAATGTAGAGTCGAAGACCTAAGAACCAACTCTAATTGGAATATCGACTTCACCGTGCACGATCCTTTTAGACCCATAAAAAGGCCCGGACAACAATGTTACTTGGCTTTAGCTCCAAACCTTCGCAATCCAACCTGTCTAGAGCTTTCTTGGGCAAGACATTCAGTGAGGAACCAGTGTCAACCAACACATGCGCAAGAGTAGTGCCCATGCATTCAATAGAGACATGCAGGGCATCATTATGGTTCTTCCCTTTAGCAGTCAGATCAGCGTCGGAGAAACCCAAACCATTATCAGCAGTTAAGTTTGCCACACAATCAGGAAACTGATCAGCTGATATCTCTTGTGGCACGTGGGCCGTCTTCAAGAAGGTAATCAGAGCCTTGGCATGGGCCTCTGAACACAACAACAGTGATAACATAGAAATCTTGGATGGGGTTTGCCCCAGCTGCTCAACTACATTATAATCACTCTTCTTGACGATCTTCAGAATCTCTTCCATCTCCTGTTTGGAAGCTTCAACATTGATGGTCTTTGGTGCCTCCGTCTGGGCAGGCATATCAGTGGCTATCCCTTTGCCCCGAGCGTTAGATGACTCGGCGACAGGGGTAGAACTAAGAACTTGATCAGGAATGGCATTAGGCACACTTGCAGGTGTGATGACAATAGGTCTTCGGACAGTCGGTGGCGCAATATCAGGTGAGAACAGTCTACCACTGCGAGTGACTTTAGCAGGCCCGGTAATGTTGCTGACGCTGGTATTAGTATCAAACTCTTGCTTAACTCCGAGAACATAAACATCTGCCCCATAGTGCCAAGGGAAAGCTTTGTCAGAGGTGTAGGGAATAGGCCCCGGAACAGTGATGATTATGGGTGCAATCTTCTGAACAGGCGTAATTCTGACAGGCTTCCTCGAGGGAGCCTTGGGAGAATTGTTGAAAATGGTGACAATGGAAACTTCTTCAGTAGGGGTGGCAGGAACAACAATCTTCTCGAACAGGATTTCCTTATTATCCATCAGGTTTTGAATGCCTGACTTCAAAGATGGGCAACCAGTAGGTGAAACAGAACACAGATGGCAATCTTCACTACATCCCGGAAATAAACCGGCTAGCAACAGGTTCCTCTTGACGTTCATCAGCGGGGTAACAATATCATCCACAGAGGTTACAAACAAATATTCCTCTACAGCATTTACTCCATGTTTGGGCATGGGAGCAGTCACAACATTAGGCCTCTCGGGCGCCTCGAACTCAATCTCCTTTGCATCGATCAGGTCCTGAACCTTATTCTTCAAAGCCCAACAATCATCTGTATTATACCCCGGGCTGTCAGAGTGATAAGCGCAGCGAGCGTTAGGATTGTACTTTGGGGATGTTGTGTTTGAAATCTTCGGAGCTTCTTTCAGAGTCACCATATTGGTTGTCAGTAACTGCGGCAATATCTGAGACAAGGTCATATTGAGACGAGTGAACTGCCTTCGAGGTCTCTCGCCCCTTTGTTGGTTGTGATGCTGAGGAGCACCAGCAGGTTTTGAAATGACCACCACGTTGACAGCTTGGCGGTGTTCAGATCTATTCTGTCTCCTTGAACCATAGACAACACTAGATTCTTTCTTGAACGGCTTCTTCTCCGTACTCGAGGAGGCACCCTTCTGTATCTTCCCAGCCTTGATACCAGCTTCAATCCTCTCACCAGTCAAGATAAGGTCTGTAAACCCGGCTGAAGAGTTTCCAATCAAATGGTTAAAGAACGGACCAGACAGGGTCCCCAGAAACATATCAACAAGTTCACGATCAGTTAAAGGTGGCTGCACCCTTCCGGCAAGGTCTCTCCACTTTTGAGCATACTCTTTAAAACCTTCACCCGTCCCTATTGACATACCCTGGAGTTGGGTACGCGTAGGAGCGAGGTCGGAATTATATTGATACTGCTTATAGAACGCAGTAGCCAAATCTTCCTAGTTATGGATACTGGTTCCATCCAGCTGATAGAACCACTCAAGTTGAGTCCCTGAAAGACTGTCCTGAAAGAAATGGATCCACAAATTCTTATCAGCTGTGTAAGGCTGGATCTTCCTTACATATGACCAGAGGTGCAGCTTTGGACAGGAAGCTCCGTCATATTTGGCAAAGGCAGGTGCCTTAAACTTATGGGGAATCACCACCCCAGAGGATAAACCTAGGTCTCCGAAGTCCAGCCCGGGAACGTTCTGTATCTCCATAGCGCTCAAGCGGTCCTCCAACTGTTTGTACCTATCCTCAGCAGGAGGATACTGTTCTTCATCATAATCTGTCTCGTTATCGGAGACTACGGGGCTAGGAACCCTTCTCTCTTATGGGCTGTCTTTTCCTACAGACGAGGTGGTCAGATCAACCTCATTCTGCAGTCCATTTCCAAATCTGCGTCCAGTGTTGAACAAGACGGTCCTCTTCTTCTTCTTCTTCCTCTCTTTCAGAATCAGAGTCTTCAAATCCTGTTGACCCTGGGCTAGGCTCATAACCAACTCTTGGAACTAGGCATTCTGGGCCTGGAGGGCCTTGATAGCTTGCTCAGTGGAAGGTTCAGTAGACATGATGACTGCGGAAATAAACAACGAAGAAGATAAGTGACCTGTAAAAGGGGTACCTGTTTATGTAGTGGATGCGATGAAATGCGTATGATTTATGTTTTCAAAGACAATCGGGATTCAAATTTGTAGACAAGAAAGGAAACACACTTTATTAGATTTAACTTCGGAATTTAAATTGTTCAACAAATTGCCCTTAGGCGTTACAAAAATGGAAATACTGAAAAGTAAATAAAACCATAAAAGAAATCCTCAAAGGTCCATCAATGCTCCCATGGCCTCTTCTTCTCAGTGCGGATATAATCATTCAGGATCCGCTCGTTCTCCAATTGCTTAGTCAGCTTCTAGATCTTCTGTTCTTGTTCATTAGACCTTTCCCGATAAGAATCCCGTTCTTCCTGCAGTTGCGCCCAAGACCTATTTAGTGTGCCAACATCAGTGGGTGTATGAGGATGGAGAATAGTTGGAGGAACCCCGTCTTTATCAGCAAATTCAAGAATAATAGGCCTGACAGCTTCGTACGACATACCTAACTTCTGGGCACGGATACGGACCCATCTGAAATATGACTCCATGGGCAGAGAAGTTTTTGGTCCCAACTCATGTGGGTCAGATTTGTGAACTCTATCCCAAGCCCTGATGAATCTACGACGCAGCTCTTCGCTATCTACCTGAAAATCAAAGACGATATGAGGTATCAACATCTCATGAGGCCCTTCTCTTCTGGCTCTTCCAAACTGGCGGAGAGCTAAACATGGGTTATAAGAGATTCCTCCATGGGTTCCGATCAATGGAACATTAGGATACTCTCCACAACAATCAATGACGGCCACCTCATCTAAGCCTCTGAGAGTCCAAATAATGTCATTATCAGTAAGAGACATTATCCTATGAGCCCAGCCCCTTACTTCTTTGTTCTTTAATACGGACTTAGGGAGGTGCAAAATAAACCACCTCACCAATAAAGGAGCACAACACATCAAAGTTCCCCATTTTCGGGCAGTACGAGTATAGAGCTGATGAAGGATATCACCCAAGAGAGTGGGTACAGGGTTCCGAGAGATGAAGATCTTTATGGCATTAACATCAATAAAGGTGTCAAGATTTGGAAACAATACCAGACTATAGATTAAGAGAGCCAGAATGTCTTCGTACGCTTTGAAGTCTAAGTCATTCCAGAAACAATTAGCTTTGCCAACCAGAAACTTAGCCAAAAAGCCCTTAACTCCACTTCTAGTCTCCCAGTTAGCCATTACCTCCTCTTTGGTTAAGTGAAGGGCTGCAGCAATCTCTTCAGGCCTGAGAGTCTTTTCCCAACCAGTAAATGGAGTCTTCTCCAAAACGGAGATACCAAGCAACTCAGAGAATTCTTCCAGGGTAGGGACCAGCTGGAAGTCTTGAAAGGTGAAGCAATGGTATAGCGAATCATAAAACTGGACCAGCACACTCATCAGTTGTTGGTCCCACTTTGAAGTGACTAAACTGAGAAGAGAACCATGCCTCCTGATGAAGGAAGTAGTGTTTGGAATCCTGTCAACCAATTCTTTAAGCAAAGTAGGTGGTTGAACAAAGTTGAGCCGGATAGTATTCCTGCGCATGGGCATCATGATGTCCTACAAAACAGAGCAAAGATGAAACCTTCTTGTCTATGAAATGGGTTAGTCCTTATGCAGGATGTATGCAATGTTATGATGTTATGATGTCATGGTAAAGGCACACCACAAGTATTCACAAAAGGCAAACATGGTAAAGGCACACAAGTCACACAAAAGAGCCCTTAGATTTCAGGCTGGCATGAAGTTTAGGTACTACCCTCTTTCAGTTTCAGTTGGTTTAAACCTGTCCTAAAAAATAGTAACCGGGTTCTAGAGGATCTCAATATCACTGACTACCCTCAATCAGTCATAATTCCAGTTTGGCAACCTTTTCTTGCGGCCGGAACCATCGCGAGAGTTTAGTCTCAATGAGTGTAGCATACTGCTACTGTTCTATGGCCAAGTTGGTCAATTTAAGGTTCTAAGGTCAGTTGGTGCTTAATGACTCCTCAGAAGACCCATATTCTCCTCGTTCCAACACAAGGGATATCAGTACAGACTAAGGTGTCACACCAACGTAGCTACTGCTTCATGCGTGTCGGTCTACGCTGGACAGATCCCTCACAGTTTATTGCTACTTACCTAAAAAAGGGTACCCCCAGATCCGGGTTAGGATCTATAAAACTCCGATACAAGCCCACAAAGATAAATCATACAAAGCATACAATTGAAAACACAAGTGATCTAATCCTAAGGCACACCTCACTTATTATTCCCCAGCAGAGTCGCCAGTTCTGTGATCAGTGGGAATAGAACTGACTGTTTTGGAATGCTGGTTCGCGTTTGCGTTTGTTTTTGCAAAATGTTGCGGTAAGCAAGAGTCGCCACCGTCTTTTATTTAATCCAACAAGGAAAGGACAAAAGCACAGCAAAATTCCTTTTCGAGATGTTTCTCGGGTTCGGGAGGTAGGTTATAGAAAGGGAAGGTGTTAGCACCCTTTCTATCCGTGGTTATCCACGGGCTCTTAGGTACTTGCTCACTATGTTTTCAAAATTTGCTTTTCTTTGTGTTTGTGGGTTTTGAAAAAAGTTTTGTTTGAAAACTTCGATTTAACTCTTGTTTCTGTCCTCAAGAGTGTATGAAGTGTTGTTGAAAACTTTTGTTTGAAAAAGTGTAAGTGTGAAAAATTGGTTTTGTTTTGAAAGAGCAAGTATCTAAGAACCTCTACCTACTCAAAAGGAATTAAGCTGTGAAAAATTGGTTTTGTTTTGAGGAGTAGGTAGCACCGTCGTTGGAGTTTTTCGGGTCGATTCGATTAAGGGACATGTGGTCACTAAAGCAATGGTAGGACGCCTTAGCGGTAACCCTAATGTCTTAGATCATTTTTTTTATCAAGGCAACCGTTTTGAGGCAACTTTGATCTTTAGACAGGAGGGCGACCTCTAAAACTTCCTATACTCAATGACCACGTTCGAGGCAACCAAGTGAGGTGTACCCTAAGAGTGGCATGTGCAAGTGTGTCAAGTTTCAGTTTATATTATCTTTGTACATGTTATGGTGAGCTACGATTGATTTTAAATTAAGGTAGATCTTGTCATGCATAGCCTAGTATTCATACATCTAGCAGTTAATGGTTGCAGAAAATAAAACTAAGCTATTACAAGGCGTCGGGTATTTACATCGCCAAAAACAAACCCTTGAAAATAAATGCGAAAAAGTAAATGAAAGCGATAAAAAAGTCCTAATTAAAACTATTACATCCTCGGAGCAAATACAATTATATGAATCAAAATATGAATAAAAAAATCATACGCGCGAGAAAAATTGAATCAGAGAGTTTTTAGGGTTTTGACCCTTTTTTAGGAAAGAAAGAGATTTTTTTTGTTATTTCTTGCATTTTATTAATTAAACCTAGACTGACTAATTAATTAAATAAAAAAGGAAACATTTTTTTTTTTGGTTTTTTTTGAATGTTTAAGGAAAATAAAAAATAAAATGATTAAAATGGTTAAAACCTAATTCTACATTGATTTTTATTTATTGCAAAAATATTAATATTATGCCTAATTAAAACTAAACAAATTATGTTAATATTTATTTACAAAATAACTAATTAAATTTAATAAATGAAAATATTATATATTTTATGTTTTCTGAATTTATTAAGAAAATGTTAATTATTTTGGTTAGTGAAATAAATAATAATTATAAGAAATAATTAAATGAAAGAAATAAAAAAAGGAAAAGAAATAAATTCATAGGGGGTGTTGGGCCCAATTTTGAGGTATGATTGACAATTCTGAGGCCCAAAACGTCATGGCCTTTGTTGACTTCTCCACTTCCATGTGTATGTGTTGACTGTAGAGCATGGTGGATACTCAGCTTTGGCCATTGGATTTAATTTGCTGGCCATCTGGCGCTTTGAAATTGGACGCACACGGTAGACCACCTTCTGGGCATTGCATGGGAACACCTGGAGAGAAAAATCAAATAAACGTTTGGGGGACCTGGGATTCGAATCCAGGTCCCAATAGCTTTTTCATCCACCTGCTTGCCAACTCAACTAGCGCGTGTCTTTGTTGTTAGGATAAGTAATGGATATTATATGTGAAAACAACTAATTATGCTGTAAACAAAAAAATAAAGCGCGTAATTCAAATAGACCAACCAGATGACAACATATCATCATCGTCAACCTTGGTTCTGTGTAATTAGAATCAAATAGCGGGGGTTTTTAACCTCCACTACCTCCCTGCACGAAAAATAGCGAATAGACACACATCAAACATAAATATTTCGCGAGGTATGGGTTCCAATCGTCTTGGCCTCACGAATTCAACCATGTATCCCATTGGTCCTAATTTTTCCTGGTCTGAGAAGCCCTATTTGAAAGCTTGAAAACCCTAGAAATTCAATCATGGCATCTCTCGATTCAGGGCACTATAGTTCAATTCAATCATTCCATTAGCTTCGTATGGTCTCTAGCAATGCAAATCAATCACAAAAACATGTCAAATGCATATGAATTAAGAGGTACGATTTTGAATTATAAGTGCAAACCGTGAAACTGTATTTCGTGATTCCTTGAGCTTTGGTGCCTGAATTTGATTGCAATTCACTCCTGGTACCTCCTGCAATGTGTTTGGATGGACAAAACGCCTTGAATTGGCCTAGATTGCAAGAACAGGTTTTGAGTTTTCTTGAAAATTCTTGAAATTGATATGGCCGTTTCTGCAGCTTTCAGTCGTGTATTAGGTTATGGTTGGCTTGCTTGCATATAAGGCAATGATTTTAGGTCAAGAGCTGGGCCAATATCCATGTGCATTGAAGATTGAATCCTTGATTGATAAATCAAATATTCTTGATTTTTCATGATTGAACAAGTTGCCAAAATTTGATTTTTTTTGTATCTTTTTGATCGTGCACGAATTGGTCAGCATATTTGGATCATATTTGGTTCAGAAATTGATTTAAAAATCAAATCTTCTATTTTCTTATAATTTAAATTAATTAAATGAATTAATATGTATTAAAAATCCATTTAATCAATAAATTTAAGAAAATAAATCCCATTTAACTTGGTGGGTCGTGCATAGGTCATGGGTGAAGTTTCAAAAAGAGATTTGAGGCCCATTAGCAAAAAGAAGGTGTTTTGAGCAAAGTTGACTTTTGCAAATTCATGAAACTTTCCCAACTTCTCCAATGCATAATTTGCTCAATTTTGATCATATGACCATGTTCTTGGCCATTTTGGAAAGCCCTTGAAGTCCTCTAACCAATGCCTTTGGTCCCATGTTATTTGGATTTACCAATCTCAAGTTATGGCCTTTGACTCAAAGTGTACTTTTGTTGACTTTTGACATTGACCTATAATGTAAAAATTTGTAACTTTTTGTGAGAGCACTTATTGATCTTGGAGTGTGAAGATGGATTGTAGGAAATTGCATCCTCTTAAAAATGAGCTTTGGATGGAATTTTTCTGATAAACCATAAAAGAGTTATGCCCTGGTCAAAGTACAGTTGACTTTTCTACTGTCCAAAAATAGTAACTTTTGCATCTTGATGATTTTTGAGATATTCTTGTGATATCATGATCAAGACTTGATCAAATGATGATTGTGAACTCAAAATAAGGTGTTGACCAAAAATTCTGACTTTTGGCTGTAAAATGACCATTTTGCCCTTGCAGTTGACTGTGGATCAAATGGAGCTTTTGACTGTACAAACTGGCACTGTGAGTTTTGAAACTTGGCATGTAGGTGCTAGAGAATATGTATAGGAATATGAGACTTGATTGAACCATTGAAAACCCCAAATTCTTTGAAAGAAACAAAACCCTAATTTTGGATTGAATGCCTTAGGAGGTGATTTGATTGTACAACCCTTGAGCCATTTTGAGCAATTTGAAGATCATTCTTGACAAATCTTGAGGAATATGGGAGTGAAAATTTTAGGGTACAACACTCGAAAATAAACTGGCCTTCAATAAGTTCCACTTAACTGTCATAAGAGGAGTAACAAGCTCTTAAACAGTAGTAACAAACACATCAGCTTCAATAGAGTTAACACCATGGTCGTGCTTGAGCATAGGAGTAGTGATTACATTTGGAATCTGTGGGGCGTCAAATTCAATTTCCTTTGCCTCGAGAAGGTCTTGTACTTTGTTTTTCAAAGCCCGACAGTCATTTGTATCGTGACCTGGACTTTCTGAATGATAAGCACAACGGGTATTTGGATTGTAGCGGGGAGAGGTAGTGTTGGGATTCTTCAGAGCTTCCTTCAATGTTACCAGATTAGACTTCAGTAAATGTGTCAAGACTTGAGACAGAGTCATGTTTATCCGGGTATACTGTCTTGCCGGCCTTTCTATTCTAGGCTGAATGTTCCTTTGTTGAACAAGTGCAGGTTTAGAGATCATAACAGCCACTACCACCAGACGGCGTTCAGTTCTGTCCTGATTCCTTTGATTGTACACAATGCTAACCTCTTTTTTTCCAGCAAATGTCTTCCTTACAGCACTAGAGGATGCATCCTTTTGGATCTTACCACTCTTTATTCCAGCTTCCACTTGTTCCCCTGTTAAGATCAATTCAGTAAAGCCGGCTGAGGAGCTTCCAATCAGGTGATTGAAAAATGGACCAGACAGAGTACCCAGAAACATATCCACTAGCTCCCTATCAGACATGGGAGGTTGGACTCTTCCTTCTAAGTCCCTCCACTTCTGAGCTCAGTATTTAAATCCCTCGCTCGAACCCATAACCATACTTTGGAGTTGAGTACGGGTGGGAGCAAGGTCTGCGTTATACTAATACTTCTTATAAAAAGCAGCGACCAGGTCTTCCCAATTATGAATGTAGGTCCTTTCCAGTTGGTAGAACCAATCTAACTGAGTTCCGGATAAACTATCCTGAAAGAAGTGGACCCACAAGTCCCTGTCAACAGTGTGAGGCTGTATCTTGCTCACATAAGATCAGAGGTGAATTTTGGGACATGAAACCCCATCGTACTTGGCAAACACTGGCACTTTGAACTTTGGCGGGATGACAATCCTAGACACCAAACCCAACTCTTCAAAATCTAGCCCAGGCACTTTCTGAATCCATTGCATTCAGACGCTCTTCCAGCTGTTTGTACTTTTCGTCGGCTGGAGGATACTGCTCTTTATTGTAATCAGTCTCATTGTCATATTCCCGTGGACTAGGGTCATCCTCTCTTGTCTCACCCTCTTGGTTATCTCCTTCTTTGGAGGAAGATGCCATCTCAACCACTTGCCTTAGTGGTCCTTTGAATCTCCTTCCCAAATTTACCACACCAGCTCTCCTCCTTGGCTTCTTGGTCTTGTCTTTAACAATCAAGGCTTTCAGTTCCTCCTGCCCCTTGGCTAGAGCCATAATCATCGCTTGAAATTATGCATTCTAAGTCTGTAAGTCCTTCAGTGTTTGTTCTAGATCCATCACTGAAATAAAGAGCGAAGAGGATGAGAAACATGCTTTGAAACCTGTTTATGCAATGATATGTATGATATATGTATGCAATGTTTTCAAGGATTTCTAAGACTCAAATTTGCTTAAATAGAAAGAGAACAAACGTTAATTGCATTGAAAATGTTTTATTGATCATAATAATTCCTTTTGGGCTCACAAGGGAACAAAGCAAAATAAAACCATCCAAGCTAAAGAAAACTCAAGCTTCCAACATACGCATCCTCTTTGGTGCAATGTAGGAATTTATACTCCTCTACTAGTGAAGTAACCGGGTGAGCTCTAGAACCTTCTTCTCGTTGGCGTAGAATTGGGTTTTAAAAGTGTCTCGTTCTCCTTTGAGTTGGATCTAGTACCTCTATAACTCTTCAAGATCAGTTGGCATGTCAGGATGAAGAACGGCGTAAGGAGTGTCTCCCTCTGCAACTGGCTCCATAATCATAGGTAAGATGGAGGGGTAAGGCATCATTAGACATTGAGCACGAGCTCACACCCATTTGAGGTAGGGCTCAAGAGGGATAGAATTCTTGTGCCCCAGTGTCTTTCTATCAACTCGATTTATCATGCCCAAGCTCGAATAAACCTCTTGCGATAACCCTGAACATCATTCTCATAGTCAAATGTGATTCCTTGGACAAGTGTGTCATGAGGACCATCCCTTCTAGCGTAACCAAACCGTCGTAACACCAAACTAGGGTTATAAGTGATTCCTCCCCTAATACCTAAGAGAGGGACATTAGGGAATTCCCCATAATGATCAATGATGGTAACATTCTCCGAGGATCGCGAACACCAATGAATATTCGAATGTGTAAGGGACATCAGCCTACGGGACCATCTCATACCCTGCTTATTTTTCAAGACAGTTCGAGGTTGGTGCAAAATAAACCACCTAGCCAATAAAGGAGTGAAACACAGAAGGGTCCCTCTTCTCCTTAGAGTGCGAGTATGCAAAGAGTGTAGAATATCTCCATGTAAGGTAGGCACCAGATTATGTGACAAAAAAATCTTAACCGCATACACATCTATGAGTTGGTCCATGTTAGGGAATAGTACCATCCCATAGATGAGAAGGGCTAACACCTCCTCAAAAGCTTGTAAATCCAGGCTATCCCAAAAATAGTGGGCTTTCTCAAATAGGAACTTGGCTAGAAATCCTTGGACACCTCCTCTGGTTTCCCAATTTGCCACTACATTAGACCGTTGTAAAGACAGGGCTTGAGCAATATCTTCGGGCTTTGGGTCTCTTTCTGTACCTTTGTGTGGTAGCTAATTAAGGATAGGTACCCCCAATAATTGAGAAAACTCTTCCATATTAGGCACTAGCTGGTAATCAGGGAAGGTGAAGCAGTGGTGCGACAGATCAAAGAACTGAAAGATCACCTTTAACATTTCTTCATTAGGGGTTGAAGTGACCAAGTTGAGAAGTCGACCATGTTTTTCAGTGAAGGGAGAGACTTTAGGAATCCTTGATGCTAACTCCTTAAGCCGAGGAGATACTTTCACAAGGTTGATTTGGATAGTGTTCCTGCGAGAGAATGTCATATCCTACGAAATAAGACAAAGATAAGCCCTAGAAAATCCTTGAATTGGTTAGTATGATATGCCATGTTATGATATCATGATTATGCTAAGAAATCACATATATAGAAAACACAAGCAAATCACATAAATACCTTAGGTTTAAGGCTTGCATGGGTTTTAAGGTCATACCCTCTTGAAGTTGGATTGGTTCAACCTGTCCTATAAATAGTAACTGAGTTCTAAGGGATCTGAATATAACTGACCTTTCCCACAAGCTTTGTTCGATAGGTGACTGACTCACAACCAAACAAAACTCAGGAGTCAAGTCTCAATGAGTGTAGCATCGAGTATCTGTTGACTTTGGGAATACACCAAAGACGGCCATCTCACTACGTCCTAATGGCCAAGTTGTTCATTTAAAGGTTCTAAGGTCAGTTGACGCTTTATGACACCACGCAGCGGCCCCGTATTCTCCTTGATTAACTCAAGGGCTACCGGTACCAACCAAAATGTCGCATCAATATAGCCGTCGCTTCAACCGTGTCGGTATACCCCGCACAGTTTCCACGATCTATTTCTATTTACCTAAAAGGTTTTTTCCCAGATCCGGGTGTAGGATCTATAATACCCAAACAAATACCCTTAAAATTAAAGCAATCAAACATTCAAAGAAGCAAGTTTAAAATGATCTAGACCCTAAGGTAAACCCCACTTTTCATTTTTCCTTAGCAGAGTCGCCAGTTCTATGATACGGTGGCAGAACTGACTGTTAATACTGGTTTGTGTTTTTTGTTTGCAAATGTCGCGGTAAGCAAGAGTCACCATCGACTTTTCTTTTATCCAACAAAGGAAAGGGTGAAAAGAACATAAAAAGACCTTTTTCGAGATTTTCTGAGTAAGGGGGGTAGATTATGGAAAGGGAAGGTGCTAACACCCTTTCCATCCGTGGTTTTCCACGGGCTCTTAGGTACTTGCTCATTTTTGAAAATTGCTTTCGTGTTTGTGTGCTTTGAAAAGTTTGTTTGCTTTATGATAACTCTTGTATCAGTCCTCAAGAGTGTGATAAAGCATTTTGAAAACTTTGTTTGAAAAATGTTTGAGAGTGTGGTGTAAAAATGAATCATTTTGAGCAAGTATCTAACCG
Source organism: Vicia faba (assembly GCA_948472305.1). Taxonomy (NCBI): domain Eukaryota; kingdom Viridiplantae; phylum Streptophyta; class Magnoliopsida; order Fabales; family Fabaceae; genus Vicia; species Vicia faba. The sequence continues at coordinate 1,679,261,765 of OX451737.1, read as the reverse complement.
TTATCTACCTACTTGAAAAAGTTTTTTCTTTTCCTCCTATCCTTTAGACAGTTCTATCCTACTATTAGTGAGTAGGTAGCCCTAGTCGTTGGATGTTCGAGGGACTATCGAAAGGGACGTACGATCACTAAAGGAAATTGGGCAAAAACTCTTAGTAACTGTCCTAAAGCCCTAAGATTACATTTTTAACTGAGGAAACAATCGAGAGGGTCATCGAGGGACTAGTGATCTCTTAGACTCAAGGACAGCCACTAAGAATTCTCACGTTTCGAGAATTATGACCGTTATTTTCCGAGGCAACCAAGTGGGAGATACCCTAGGGGTGAGCATGTGCAAGTGTGCTTGATTCTGTTCATTTATCTTGTGAATTTAAGGTTATCTATGTTCAATTAATCGTTATCTTTTCATGCAATCCTATTAACCATTCATCTAAGCAGTTCGTCATGCGGGAAAATAAATTGTAGAAAAAATAAAGTTCCTAACTATTACAGGGCTTTAATGTAGTTACATAATTAATGACTGAAAAGTAAAGTGCGAAAATTATAAACCCTAATTAAGCTATTACAAACCGGGCACAATTACATCAAATAAAAAAAGTAATCGAACGACGAAATAATAACACGCGAGAATTAAACTGGAAAAAAGTTCAAAACCCTAAAAAATCTAATTTGCTCATTGAAAAATATTTTTGGGATTTTTTAGGAAAAAAGATTTGAAATTTAACCTAATCTACTAATTAATTTTAATTAATGAAAATAAATTAAAATTAATTAAATTAATTAATTGGAGAAAATATTAATAATAAAAAAAATTAATTCTGAAATAAAAAACTAATATTTTTGATATTTTGGAAGAAAAAGATTTTTGCAATTAAACCTAGGTTCTAATTGATTTTATTTTAAAGAAACAAATCAAAATAATTACACTAAATTAATTTACAAAATTAATTTTTAATAAAAAAACCTAAATCCTATTTTTTGTGATTTTAATGATTTTTATGATTAAATAAAAAAACGATTTTTCTGAAATATTTAAAAAACAAAGAAATTAAATAAATAATAATAAAAAGGAAAAAAGAATGGGCCTGATATTGAAGCATTTTTGGGGGGGTGTAAAGTTGAATTTGCAAGGCCCAGGTTCACAAGCCCATAGCCAACGTGTGGATCTGGTGGTGCTGCCTCTTGGAGGTCCATGGTGGGGACTGTTTGCTGGGAGCGTTGGATCTGGATCCATGCAGATCTGATGGCCTGAGTTGATGGTGCAAGGTGTACACATGGGCAAGCGGGCATACTGGATCTGGAAGAAAAATTAGGAAAAATAATATGCATGAGGCAGGGTCGAACCCCTGACCTCCCACATACGTGTGCCTTAAGTCCTTCGCCTTTGCCATCTGAGCTAGCTTCACATTCGTTATATAAAATAACCGTAATATAATATATGTAATAAAGGGTCATTATGTAAGACAAAACGCGTGCAATTCAAATGGCCCAATCCTGAGACACCACGCCATCGTCTTCCCCAGTGGGCAGTCCTTTTAGCCAAAGGACTTTTACCTACGAACATGTCTATTGCTAAAAACCCGCATATTTCCAAAATCTCACCCAAGTAATATAAATTTAATGTAAATACATGGATCAACTGGGTTTAATATCGTGAGTGCAATGATACTCTTCCTTTGGCCTAATTTCACCTGTAATGGAAAACCCCAAAATGGACCTTGAAACCCTAACAATGGAAAGTCATCATATCTGTACCAAAACTGGAAATTGATCATTCAAACATGTCCCAAATTCTCATACAAACAAGAATGCATAGTTAAAACTTATTTTATAATGCGTGTATGATCAAAATCAATTTCAAGAATACATGTGCAAACCGTGGTATCATATGGGATGATTCTGGACATCTTGATGCATGCAAATGATGTTGTTAGCTTCAGAAAGTCCCCAGGAATGGATTGCAAGTGTCAAAACTTCTTGAATCCCTCTGCAAAGCTCAAACCGATTGCCACTTTTTGTGAAAAAATTTGAACTTCTTGTGTCAATTTCGTGCGGCCAACCCTTCTTTTTCATGTCTGGGAATGTTATGAGTATATAATGGAATGAATTAGGTCAATAAAACTGGATGCAATCTTGGAGAATTATGAAAAAAAAGATTTGATTTTCCATGGATATTTTAAGTTTCTAAAATAGGGAAAATCATGCCCTTTTCATTTTAATCATTCCTTGCATAAAATATTTGATTTGCCAGCTGATTCTTGACTCATTATGTGGTCATAAAACAAATCTTGGATTTTATTTTATTATTTCACTATTTTATTTGATTTATTTTGATTTTAATGAATAAAAAATCAAAACAAATAATAAAAATAATGAAATAATGCATGAGTGAGCTCAGGGGTCGTGGGCCATGTTAGGAACAAGTTTCAAGCATGAAAACATGGTCCCATTTGGGAAAAATTCAAGTTTGGTCATTATTTGCTTCATGCACATTTCCAAAAATTGATCAAATTTAGCAATGCATATCTCTCTCATTTTTAACCCTAAGAGGGTATTCTTGGACTTTTTAGAGATCTTAGGATGTTCTTTAAGCAACCCTTTTGGTTTCATCTTAATTGGATATTCCATGTTCATGTAAGGAGCTTTGACCCAAAAGGTGTTTTTATTGACTTTTTGAAAGGACCTATAATGTATGAACTTGTATATTTTGATTGATGCATTTCTTGACCTTGAGGGACGAAGAGGAGTTGTAGGGAATTTGATTCTCTTCAAAATGAGCCTTGGTTGGAAAATTTCTGATAAAGTATGAGAAAGTTATGCTTGGTCAAAGTTTGGTTGACTTTTCCTATAGAAACCCTAATTTGCCATTTTTGACTTTTGATGAGTTAGGAGCATTTCTTGAGGAATCATGATCAACCCTTGATCAAATGATGGATAATACTTCAAAATATTAATGTTGACCAAAAATCTTAAAGTTTGACTGTATTTGGGCCACAATTGACTTTTGACCTAGTACAGTTGATTTTCCAATACTTGAGCAATTAACTGAGCAAACTTGTTTTTCAAGGCATGAAATTTGGCATGGATAATCTTGAGGACATATTAGGACCATGGAAAGCATTTGAAACCATTTGAGTTCAAACATCTTGATGAAAATGGAAACCCTAGTTGGGGGTTCATTGCCTAGGAGGAGAGCTTGTCTGGTCAATTCTTGGTCATCCTTGAGCAATTGAGGACCTCTAGAGGCATGTCTTGAGTGAAAATGGGAGGGAAAATTTTGGGGTACAACAACCTTTTGAGAATTTTTATGAGTAAGGGGGGTAGGTTATAAAAGGGAAGGTGTTAACACCCTTTTCATCCGTGGTTATCTACGGGCTCTTAATCGCTAGCTCACTTTTTGAAATGCTTTGTGCTTGTATATGTTTGAAAATATTTTGAAAATGCCTAAGTACGACAATTTTTGTAATGATTCTCGTATCATTGAGAATGTATACAAAATGTTTGTTTTGAAAATATTTATTGAAAGAAAGTGTTGTTCTTGAAAGTGTAAGGTGTGAAAATTGTTTTAGTTTGTGAGCAAGCGATTACGAGCGATCTACCTACTCAAAAAGTATTTGTTCTTTTCCCCCTCTTTTAGATAGTGTTACCCTACTATTAGTTAGTAGGTAGACCTATCGTTGGATGTGAGGGACAGGTGCGGGTCATCGTACAGTCATAGAGGCAACTCATAGGACGCTTTAGTGATTTTCATAAGGGACTAAGATCGTTTATCGAAGGCAGCATCAAAAGGTCATCGAGGGACTACGATCTTTTTTAATCGAGGGTATTTGCTAAAGCGTCCCACGTTCGAAGGACATGACTGTTTTTATCTGAGGCAATAAGTGGGGGTCACCCTAGATGTGCGCGTGTGCGCGTGTGCAAGGTGATTTGATTTCAGTTAATTTGTCTTGAATAGGGTTATCTAGCAGTAAATTTTAAATCTTGCCGTACACGCCTAATTACTATACAGTAATAAGTAAAACAATAAAGACAGAAATTAAATGTCCTATGCTATTACAACGCTTCGGGGATTGGGGTACAAATTTATGAATGGGGATTACATAAGAAATAAACTCCCAAGCTATAATTAAATCACATAATACAAGTCCAAACTATTAATTAATTATTTGAGTTAAAACTCTTTTCATTTGATAAAATTAATTAATAATTTAATTAATAATGTCAAACAAAAATTATTTTAAAACTAATCATTATTTAAAACATATTGATCTCTTTTTTGCATTTTATATTATATAAAATAAAACTAAAAAAATATAAATAATAAAATATAAGAGAAAAGGTTAGAAAATAGGCCTGTTTGAAGCAATCTGGGGGTGCTGAATAGCAGGAGAAATCCAGGCCCAAGTAAAGAGGTGTCTTGATGGATTTTTTATTCGAATAATGATGGTTTGCTAACCATTTCTCCTTTTATTATTTCATGAGCAATGATGATTGGATGACAAAGGCAAGGTCGAAAGATGAAGAGGTCGTGTCTTAAACATGAAGTTTAGAGGTCTTTGAAGTTGACAAATAGAAAGATAGGTCGTGAAGCAAAAGGCATGAAGATTGAAGCTTTGAAAAATGGAATTTTAGCAACTTTAGGACTTAGGAATTTTTAGGTTTAGAAATGTTTCATTTGTAATGTTATTTTTGTAAAATGATTTGTAATGGCACGACGAATTGTAACTTGAAAATTGAACTTGAACAATGGTATTTGGAACTTGAATGATGAGTATTTGAGTAATTTGAGTGAAGTGTTTGAACAATGTTGAGGTTTGATCGATGAATGGATGATGATGAATTAATTTGAACTTGCAAACAATGAATGAAATAGTGTGAAGTTGGACATTGAATGGATGCTAAATTTTGATGAATTGGTATGCTTGAGTAGCCTTGAATTTGCATGCCTTGCTACTTAAGACTCAAGAAACCTAAGAGTACTTCCTTTCCATCCTTGGAAACTTTGATAAATGAACTTAATCAAATGATTCATCAACTCTCAAATTTAGAACCAACTTGTATCGGGTAGCAACAAACAATAAAAAATGAACAAACTTTAATCATAATGAAACCCTTGAAATGGGGAAGATAAGCCTCAACAAATATTGATGGATATGATGATATATATTTGAAACAATAGCCTTGACATAAATTCATTGAACCTCAAATGATGAACAAAACACGATAAAAACCATAATCTTTTGATGATCCTTAGTTGATGAATGAAAACATACTGAGACAAAACTCATGATAATGATGATTCAAGGATTTTGTCAAGAAAGACGTAACCTATTTCAATACTCAGGAACCTGGCGCAAAATCCAATAGATGGGAGAAATATGATTCAAGATCAAAATACGTGCAATTCTCAATTCTCTGATGAAACAAATAATCAGTGAGATATTCTGAGGCCTAGAAAGCCTGGGTAGCCCGAATGATCAAAATAAAGAGAAGATGAGGTCCATCTCAGACTGATTGGTAATACAACCAAAATCCATAGCTTGTAGATAACTTGAGAAACAAAATAACTTTGACCCCATCACAATGCATGAAATGCATATGATGAAACATAAGCCACTAAAAGTAAAATGAAGAGGACAATTTTTGGGGTACAACAGCTGCCCCTATTCAATCTTTTTAAAGTTAAAGAGTTATATTGGCGCGTCCACCATTCATGAATTGAAGGTAGAAAATGATTGAACACTTAAGTTCTCAAAAATTTGCACTCGCCTGTGCAAGAAGTAACATTGTTGGTTAATTGTACCGGTAATGGGCTTAAAGATTCCATTTGGAGAGTGACAGAATATTGTCAGAGATGGACTTATAGATGCCATCCAGAGGTGATGGAGAGTCGTTGAATATGGGCTTATAGATGCCATCTAGGACAATTGTTGATAAGAGAATCAGACTAAGTCTATGCCCGACTTTGTCTTTAGAAGATATATTTAGAACGAGTCTATGCCCGACTTCGACTGGAAGAAGTATCAGAATAAATCTACGCTCGATTTAATCTGAGCCAGAAGATGTCTACGCCCGACTTATACTAGAAAATATGTTGGAAAGAGTCTACGCCCGACTTTTTTGAAGGAGTATCAGAATAAACCTATGCTCGATTTAATCTAAGCCAAAATATGTCGATGTCCGACTTCAATCGAAAGAAGTATCAGAATAAATCTACGCTCGATTTAATCTGAGCCAGAAGATGTCTACACCCGACTTCAACTGGAAAATATGTTGGAAAGATTCTATGCCCGACTTTTCCAAAGGAGTATTAGAATAAATATGTCTGATTTAATCTGAGCTAGAAGATTTCTATGCCTAACTTCAACTGGAAGAAGTATCAGAATAAATCTACCCTCGATTTAATTTGAGCCAGAAGATGTGTACGCCCGACATCAATTGGAAAATATGTTGGAAAGAGTCTACGCCCGACTTTTCTAAAGGAGTATCAGAATAAATCTATGCTCGATTTAATCTGAGCCAGAAGATGTCTATGCCTGACTTCAACTGGAAGAAGTATCAAAATAAATTTATGCTCGATTTAATCTAATCCAGAAGATATCTACGCCCGACTTCAACTGGAAGAAGTATCAGAATAAATCTACGCTCGATTTAATCTGAGCCAGAAGAGGTCTATGCTCATCTTTAACTGGAAGAAGTATCAAAATAAATCTACGCTTGATTTAATATGAGCTAGAGGATGTCTACGACCGTTTTCAACTGGAAGAAGTATCAGAATAAATATACGTTTGATTTAATCTAAGATAAAAGAGGTCTAATGGAAAAGTATCAGAATAAATCTACGTTTGATTTAATCTGAGCCAGAGGCTATCTACGATCGTCTTCAACTGGAAGAAGTATCAGAATAAATCTACGCTTGATTTAATATGAGCCAGAAGAGGTCTTCTAGAAGAAGTATCAGAATAAATCTACGCTTGATTAAATTTGAGCCAGAGGCTATCTATGGTCGTCTTCAACTGGAAGAAGTATCATAATAAATCTACGCTCGATTTAATCTGAGCCAGAAGAGGTTTACTGGAAGAAGTATCAAAATAAATATATGCTTGATTTAATCTGAGCCAGAGGGTGTCTACGATCGTCTTCAACTGGAAGAAGTATTAGAATAAATCTATGCTTGATTTAATCTGAGACATAAGAGGTTTACTGGAAGAAGTATCAGAATAAATCTACGATTGATTTAATCTGAGCCAGAAAATGTCTACTGGAAGAAGTATTAGAATAAATCTACGCTTGATTTAATCTGATCCAGAAGAGGTCCATGCTCATTTTCAACTGGAAGAAATATCAGAATAAATCTACGCTTGATTTAATCTGAGCCAGAAAATGCCTCTTTGAGAATGACCCTCTGAGGAAATTGCTTGAACAAACCTTTGTTAGATGTAGCCTTTGAGAAGATTGTCGGGTCATATAAGTAGTTGGTGATGTTTGTCTATTAATTGATCTTTCCTAAAAAGGTAAAGAGTTAGCTGTATGCAATGTCATGATGTATGAAATGCATTGTGTAATGATGTTCTCAAAATAAATGAGACTATGCTATATGTGTTTCATATGCATATGTTATGACATTTGTAAATTGTTAGACGGTGTGGCAAGTGATCGAGAGGGGGTGAATATATCACCTCTTACTTTTTCAAGGATTTAAATTTATTTTATCAAAGTGTGTTGAAAGCAGCGGAAAATTAATGTCCTGAATCAATTTTGTCTACTTTGAACCGACTACTAGAAAACCGGACATGTGAAAAACTTGTTGGATTTTATTAGATGAAATTGATGAATATACAACTCAGATTTCTTAACGTTTCAAAGCACTTATCATTAAAGCAGTATTTCCAATGAATTAAGAAATTTTATAGGAATTTTGTCAAACACTTGGCATATGCTTGTTTAATGATTTAATAGTGGTGGTTTGATGGAAGTATTTGAACCACTATTTTTACCATTAGACAGAAAAACTTAGTAAGCCAATTGAATTACAAAATTATGGAATATGTAAAAAGATAAAGAGAAAGAAAGAAAGAACGATACACAGGCAGTTTGGTAAGAAAGTTCCCCACTGCCGTCCTCGCGTGTGGGTGCGTCTCCCTCTCAATTTCACAATTGAAACTGAGAACTTTTATAACAATTTGTTGAATGTTTGATAACAAGGTTACACTACAAAGACAGATAGAAATCCCTATGATCTTCTTCTTCTTGTAAGAACCACCACTTGATATGAGCTGTATCAAGATTCCCTGTAAGGTCCACAATCGATCCTCCGCTTCCACGACCTGTTTTCAAAAATCCTTCTAATTTCCAAACCCCTCTGTGATACGGTGGGAGAACTGACTTGGGTTTTGCGTTTGTTTTCGCAAATGTTTCGGTTGAGCAAGAGTCGCCACCGACTTTTTATTTTATCCTAAGGAAAGGCTAAAAAGCACAGCAAAAACCTTTGAGATGTTTTCTTGGGTTCGGGGAGTAGATTATAGAGAGGGAAGGTATTAACACCCTTTCTATCCATGGTTACCCATGGGCTCTTAGTTACTTGCTTAGATTAACTTGCCTTGATTTTCAATTGTTTGAAATGGTGCTTCGTGTGTGTGGTTTTGAAAATGTTTTGAAAAGAGGCCAATGTGATGGCAACCTTTGTAATGATCCATGTTGGGATGTATACAAAGATATATGTCTTTTGAAAAGTTTTCAATGTTTTGAAAGTTGTTTTGAAATTGTGTTGTGGAGTGTGTTTTGAAAAATAGGCAAGTGTTTTTGTTTTGCAAGTTGGCAAGTAACCAAGAGCTATCTACCCTAAATTTCTCAAAGATCTTTGCTATGTTTTAACCCTTTTAACAATTTTGTTCCACCATTGTATTTGGTGGACAATCTTGTGCTAGGATGTTAACGGGACGGATGCGGGTCATCGTTTAGACCATGATTGCAATGGTGCCAAGTATCTTTGGGCAATTTTTCCTTTAAGGGACTTGATCATCTTTTAGGCAACTTTTGAAAGCGTCATCGAGGGACTATGATCATTTGATTGTTTTGTTTTTGCCAAAGATACCTAACATGCAATATGGCCCATTATTGAAGGCAACAAGTGGAATACCCTAGGGGTGCAAGTGTGATTAATGTTGTCCATTTTCATGCTTGTTTATCTTGAATTTAGGTCAAACTATTTTTTGGTTAATTTTGCATACAAAACCCTAATTCTATCATGGCATAATTAGAAAGCTTTTAAATGCGAAAAATAAAAGGTCCTAAGTTATTACAACACAATATATGGGATGGGGGGTACAAATGTTCAAATGGGGATATTTTAGCAAGAAATTAAACTAAACTATTACATCCAAATTGACTTATACAAATTAATTAATTGCACAATACTTAAATAAAATAAAATAAATATGCAAGATGCAAAAATGATTTTTATGTGTATGTAAAAAGTATTTTTTTTATGTGTTAAATAAACAAAAATAAAATGAATTAATTTTTGGTATTTTTATGTTTTTTAGGGTAAAACCCTAATTTTATAAATAAAAGGTATTTATTATATAATATATGCAATATTTATTAATTATGTACAAAAAATAAATAAAAAGGAAGTATATTGTCAAAAAGTGATTTTTTAAGTTAAATATTAATAAAAATAAAAATGTATTATTTTTGTGTTTTTAACCTAAATATACCAATAAATATATAATTATTTACATTATTTATTAAATATATTAAATATGTACAACATAAAATATTTAATATTTACAAAAAAAAAGTATATTTTTTTTTATCAAATATTTTCAAAAGATAAAATAAAATAAAATTAGAAAATAAATGTATTTTGTATTATTTTTAATATTCTAAACAAAAAAATATTATGTATTTATTTACATATATAACTAAATAAAACAAATAAATATCAAATAAAAATGCAAAAAATGTGGGAAAAATGTTTTTAATATTTTTTATGCTTTAATAAAAAATAACAAATCAGAATCAAAAAGAAAAAAATTGAAAATGACAAACAAAACTCAAAATGGGCCAGGGGGGTGCAAATGTAAAAACAAGGTGCAAAAAGGAAAAAGAGTCAGGCCCAGCCCAAGAAGACTTTGTCTTCAACCTCTGAACAAAAAACAGAGCAACACGTGCTTCCTGCTATCTCATGATTCCTGGACTTTTAGCACAAACTCACAACACGAAAAATGTCAAGCATCAAGCCACGATTCCATACATATAAATAACTTAACTTAACTCTCAGAAATGAGAGAGAATTTCTCCATCCCTAATTCTTAACCTAAGTTTTTGTCAATGTTCAGGTCTTAAATTCTCTCAGCATATGCAATATAAATGGAAAGTGAGGATATGTATAGCTTCAGGGACATGAGTAGAACATTTTTCATTCATAAACTTAAAGCTAACTCTTCCTAGATTGAGAGATAGAAGTCCATGAACTTACCTGTTCAGCTTGGATCGTGTCTGGCAATGAAGGTACTTTCAAGACAAGGTGAGGATTGGTACAACTTGCTTGAAGTCCAGGGATGCTATTCCAACCTTTAGCTTGCTTTGAAACCAAGTGAATCAAGCTAGGGCAATCAACCTGCAAAACAGAAAAAGTGAAAATGGTGAAGTTGGTTAGAGGTGTTACAGGTCGTGTCTAATGCTTGGGATAGCTTGCATATGTGGTATAGAGTGTGTATGAACTGGTTTTAGCAAGAATGCACGAGTGGATTGAGTTATGGAAGTCCAACTGCAGAGGTGACTCTGTTTTCTGCAGTAGGATGGTGTTTTGAGGTTTGATGAGGTTTGGAAGGTGTTTTTCTCGTGCCTTAGCTTAGGTTTGATGTTTGGAAGGTGTACAACAAGTTTGTCTTAGCTTGTGTTGGCAGAAAATGAGAGTTGTTATGTGTTATGCCAAGTTTCTTCACACTTAAGCAAAAAATGTCAACTTGGTTTCTAGACTTGTGCAGGCCCCTCAAATGTGCTGCATACTTTAGTCTTGATCAGTGTGTTATGTCCCTTAACTTGTGCCAAAAGGATTTGCATTGTACTTCAAAGATTGCAATCTTGACATAAAGTTCCACTTTTCAAAAATGGATATATTGCTTTTTCTAATTATGGCTCAATCTTGTATGAAATGTTTAAACACATAAGATAAGGCTTGAACACAAGGGGTTTGCATTAAATTATTGAGTGCGGATGAGATAAAAGGCTTGTAATCTAGCTTAGAGCATGCTGAGTTCAAAAATGCAAGGTTATGGACAAGGAAATGGTTCATGAACAAAGTGAGTTTTGCCCATATTGCCAAATTCGATTCTCCCTAACCACAAGGTTGTTTGATGACTTCTGTGACGTTTTGGAAAGCTGGGAATGTGTACTACAATCCATATTTGTAATGCAAATTGAAATTCCAAGTGGAAGCATGTGAAAAGTAGCCATGAAGTTAGGCAAAAATCCTGCCTAAAATAGGTCAAAATTTCTCTAAGTTAAGAATGTTTTGCACTCTTGTTCCAAAAATCATAACTTGAGCTACAAGCTTCTTTTGAGGAAACTTTGTGAATCAAAGCTGTAGATTTTTAAATGGAATACAACTTTCATGTTTTGAGTTTTCCTTTAATCCAAATGTATCTTGATGGAAAAGTGGGACAAAGTTAGGAAAAAATTAGGAATTTTCATAACTTAGAAAATTTCTAAGTTATGAAATTTCTTCATTTCAAACCCTAATTTGCAATTTTTGATTTCTTGATGAACAAGTTTCATGATTTGGCATGTTTTGATGAAAAATGAATCTTGACACTTGATTTAGACTAAAAAGTCAAATTTTGACTTTTCAGTATACAGTCAAAAATTGATCAATTGACTGGAAAATTCATCTGTCAATCTTGTGCATTTGGGATCTTTTGAACTTGTTGAACATGTCAAGACAATTCCATGGGGTCTTTGAGTCCATATGTGAGCTTGGTTTGCCATTGGCTAGGTCAAACAGTCAAAAATTTCCTTTGTGCAGTCAAAACCCTAAAAATGACCATTTTGCCCTTTTGGTGATCTGATCAAATTTCTTGTGGATTTGTGATCTAAACTTGACCAAATGGTTCATATGAGTTCATAATGTTGATGTGGGTCAAATTTCATGAGGTTTGACTGTCAATTGACCACAGTTGACTTTTTCCCCAATACAGTTGATTTCTAGGTCAACTGTCCAATTGACTGGGCAAAGATTGGAATCAAGGCTTGAAACTTGGTATGGGTAAACTTGAGAGTCCAATATGAAGCATGAAAGTCATTTTGGGCACTTTAGGTCAAAACATCTTTGTGCAAACTCAAACCCTAATTTGGGTCAACAGTGCAAGGAGGAGTCTTGAGCAGAGCAAACCCTAACTTGATCTTAAGCTCCAAGGGTCTTGTGGTGAGAAAATATTGAAGAAAAGGGAGGGAAAATTTTGGGGTACAACAGTTGCCCTTGTTGAATCTTCTTGCACCTGAAGAGTTAGATTGGCAGGTTTGCCTTTCGCGTCTCGAAGGTAAAAGGAGATTGGACACTAGAGTGCCCTTAAATTTGCAATTATCAGAACAATGGATATGGGAATGGGCTTAGAGATGCCATTTGGAGATGGGCTTAAAGATGCCATCTGAAGGGTGACAGAATCTTGTCGGAGATGGGCTTAAAGATGCCATCTGGAAGGTTTGTTGAACTGCAGTGTGACGGGTCAGAAGAATGAGGATCAAAATGGTATCCGTGTCTGGAATGTATTTGAACTGTATCTAAGGACTGAGTTTGTATGAGCAGAAGAATGGCCTCCGTGTCTGGGGCGTATCTGAGCTGTAACTGTGTTTGAAATGTAGAACGAATATCAGAATGACTGCCGTGTCTGGAGTGTATTTGTATTGTATCTGGATAACAGAGAAACATCTGTATGGAGCAACTGCGTGCCGGGGACAAATTCTGAATGAGTGATAGAATGGCAACCATGTTTGGAGCGTATCTGGACTGTATCTGAAGTTGAAAGTTGTATGAGTAGCAAAATGATTTCCGTGTCTGGATTGTATCTGAAACTGTAACTGGGATTGAGATCCGTATGAGTAATAGAATGACTTCTGTGTTTGAAGTGTATCTGAAACTGTAACCGGGATCTAGATGAACGACATAATGACTTCCGTGGCGAACGCACTGGAGAGAACCAAACTGCCGTTGTAAGGGTTAGAATGGTATCCGTGTTTGGAATGCATTGAACCTTGAGGTGGATAAATGAATCTGAATGAGAGATAGAATGGCTGCCGTGTCTGGAGCGTATCTAGTCCGTATCTGATTGCTGTAGTCCGAATGAGTAGTAGAATGACTGCCGTGTTTGGGGTGTATCCATACTGTATCTGACTTGAGATTCTGAATGAGTAATAGAATGACCGCCGTGTCTGGGGTGTATCCATACTGTATCTGAATAATTGTTAATGATAGCCTTTTAACTTTATCCTGAAAAAGGTGAAATGTTAGCTAAAACACAAGGTTATGTTGCATGATATGTATGATGCAAAATATGTTATATCAATGTTTATGATATGAATGTAAATGAATGCATGTGTAAGCTAAAGAGCTGTCTTTGCTGAGGATAGATGAATCCTGGAAACAAAGAATCTTGACTGCCGCCGGGAAAGTGAATCTTTGACTGTTGCAGGGGAAGACAAGAATTTTGATTGCTGAGGATGAAACATCCTTGTTGCCTACTGCTGGAGAATTTAGGAGCTTTGGGTTGTATACTAATCTTCTGGGGATTCTTGTCTTGAGGAGATCTTCATCGGAGAACCTCTGATCATCCTGTGAGGAACTGAGAATGAGAGTCTTCATTCTGCTTGGGGAGATGCAAAACCTTCAATTGTTGAGTGATCCTAGAACTACTGCTAGGGAACAGGCATTCCTTGGTGATTTGCGGGGAATGAGAATTCCTGAAGATCTCTACTGAGGAAGTCCAGAATCTGATAGACTCATGCTGGAGAGGTATGACTGAGAATCTTCAGTTTGGGTGGCAAGTATCTCTGTGAGGAGAAGGTTCACTAGCCTGGTTTAGCTGGGGATTGATGGCTGGAAAGCTTAGCTCCGCTGGGGATTGGATTTCCAGATTTTTAAGGCTCCACTGGGAATTCTGAAACTTAATTCTGAGGGGAATCGAGTTCTGGAAGGCTCCCTGACTGGGGAAATCAGTATTGGGAAAACTTCCTCTGTTGAGGATCCTGAAGTCTAATTCTGTTTAAGGAATTAAGTTCTGACTGAGGAATTTGACTTTTAAATCTGCTGGCGATTTCTTCTGAAAGGGCATCGAGACATCTATCCGTACTTTTAACCTGTCAGTAGTCATCTTTCTTGATTCATAAGGAAATTATTATGTTCAAATGCATATGCCTATTTAACAAAACATTGGACGTTTCTCAAATAAAACATAAGTGCAAAAGAAAAGAGAAAAGGAAGACAACGCAAATTTCTGTATTTGGAAAAGTATTTGTATTAACTTTCTATGTATATATTTGTACAAAGGAGACAATCATCCTAGTAAGAGGATGCCGTCGTAAAAATTGAAAAATTTATACAAAAGAAAGATGGCTATGTGAAACAATTCCATGGAATTCCATTCCGCTATAGCCTTCACAACTCTGAACATCTGTCCATTCAATGCTTCGTCTGCCGATGACTGGATTGATTAGAAGCTTGGAACTGGTTGATGAAGAGATTGTCCTTAAAGTGATCCGACGAGACATAATCATACGCTTTAATTCCCTAACTTTTGCCTGAATCTCCCTTTCGGGTTTTCGATCCACCGGGAAACCCCTTTTTGCCCAAGTCACCCTTTCGAGTTTTCAACTTGCCGGGTGTACAGATTTTTTTTGTTTTATCCCTAATTTTTGCCTGAACCGCCCTTTCGGGTTTTCGGTCCACCGAGATGCCCATTTTTGCCCAAGCCGCCCTTTCGGGTTTTCGACTTGTCGGGTTATTTTATGCGTAGTACCTTTTGACTATGTCTGCGTTCGCGGGGTGCGGCAAATCATCGCCGTCCATGGTGGTCAGAATCATTGCACCACCATAAAATATGCTCTTGATCACAAATGGTCCTTCGTATGTAGGAGTCCATTTGCCCCTGGGATCACTTTGCAGCAGGATAATCCGCTTGATTACGAGATCTCCGACTTGATATACTTGACGTCTGACTTTCTTGTTGAAGGCCTTGATCATCTGTTTCTGATACGTCTGACCATGGCACACAGCCGCGAGTCGCTTCTCGTCGATCAAATTGAGTTGATCAAGTCGGGTCTGAATCCAATCATCTTCACTCAAACCAGAGTCCTTCATAATCCTTAAAGAGGGAATCTGAACTTCCATGGGCAGGACAGCTTCCATGCCATATACCAAAGAAAATGGGGTTGCCCCGATTGAAGTACGTGCCGTCATACGGTATCCATGCAGAGCAAACGGTAACATCTCATGCCAGTCCTTGTAAGTGACTGTCATTTTCTGAATGATCTTCTTAATGTTTTTGTTCGAAGCTTCAACAACACTTTTCATCTTCGGCCGATAGGGAGATGAATTGTGATGATAAATCTTGAACTGTTCGCACAATGCGGTGATCATAGTATTATTCAGATTTGCACCGTTGTCTGTGATGATCCTGTCTGGAACACCATACCGGCATATGAGGTTTTGCTTGATGAAGCGGGCAACCACATTTTTAGTGACAGAGGCGAAAGAAGCTGCCTCGACCCATTTGGTGAAGTAGTCAATGGCAACCAGGATGAAGCGATGTCCGTTGGAAGCCGTGGGCTTGATCTCTCCAATCATGTCAATCCCCCACATTGCGAATGGCCAAGGAGCTGTCAGCACGTTGAGGGGAACCGGAGGAATATGAATCTTGTCAGCATAGACTTGACACTTGTGGTAAGTACGGGAGTGCTGATGGCAATCTGCTTCCATGGTAGACCAGTAATAGCCTGCCCTTAGGATCTTTTTAGCCATAGTATGCCCGCTCAAATGGATGCAAAATGTACCGCTGTGCATCTCTGTCATGATTAACTCCGCTTCAGCTTTGTCAACACATCGGAGTAAGACACAATCATGGTTGCGCTTATAGAGGATGCCATTGCTCAGGAAGAACTTGGCAGCAAATTTCCTTAGGAACTTCTTGTCATTTACGGAAGCTCCTTCGGGATATTCTCTAGTTTGGAGATACCTTTTGATTTCGTGAAACCAGGGTTGTTCCACTACTTCTTCGGTATTAATCTCGTGACAATGCGCAGGTTCATCCATTCGCTCGATGGTGATTTGGGGAGCCTCGTTATCCCAGTTGAGTTTAAACATAGAAGACATTGTTGCCAGAGCATCTGCTAGCTGATTTTCTTCTCGCGGGAAATGCTCGAAGGTAATTTGCTCGAAATGAGGCAACAATGTCAGGACATGTTCTTTGTATGGAATAAGATTAGGATGCTTGGTATCCCACTCTCCTTTGATTTGACTGATAACCAAAGCCGAGTCCCCAAATACGATCAAAGATTTGATCCCCAAGTCTATAGCAGCCTTGAGACCAAAGATGCAAGCTTCATATTCCGCCATGTTGTTTGTGCAGCTGAAACAGAGTCGAGCCGTGAAAGGAGTGTGACAACCTTCCGGGGAAATGAGTACCGCACCAATATCGTTTCCAAGTGCATTTGAAGCACCATCAAAGTACAGGGTCCATCGGGATCCCTTTTCGGGTCCGTCATACGGTCCGTTGCCTTCAATGTTGTCCAAATTCATGATGTCCTCGTCTGGGAAGTCAAATCTCATGGTTTGATAATCTTCGATAGCTTGATGAGCTAGATGGTCAGCTAGTACACTCCCTTTTATAGCTTTTTGGGTGGTGTACTAGATGTCATACTCAGTTAGGATCATTTGCCATCTAGCTATTCTTCCAGATAAAGCAGGCTTCTCGAAGATATACTTGATAGGATCCATTTTGGAAATCAACAAGGTGGTATGAGTCAGCATATACTGCCTTAGTCGGCGAGCAGCCCATACCAAAGCGCAGCAAGTTTTCTCGAGCAGTGAGTAGCGAGTCTCACAGTCGGTAAACTTTTTGATAAGGTAATAAATATCATGCTCTTTTCGACCAGACTCGTCATGCTGGCCCAAAACACACCCCATTGAGTTATCCAAGACGATCATATACATGATCAATGGTCTTCCTTCGACGGGAGGCATCAGAATAGGAGGTTCTAGAAAATACTCCTTGATCTTATCAAAAGCAGCTTGGCAATCGTCTTTCCATTTGACTACCTGATCTTTCTTTAATAATTTGAAAATTGGCTCACAGGTAGAAGTCAGATGAGAGATGAATCTGGAAATATAGTTCAAGCGCCCCAAGAACCCTCTAACCTCCTTTTCAGTACGGGGAGCAGGCATCTCTTGTATTGCTTTTACTTTTGCCGGATCGACCTCAATGCCTTTGTTGCTGACAATAAACCCTAGAAGTTTACCAGACCTAACTCCAAAAGTACACTTACTTGGATTCAGCCTGAGCTTGTACTCTTTCAACTGGGCAAACAGCTTTTCTAGATGCTCAAGGTGTTCCTCCTCTGTTTTTGACCAAGCTATCATATCGTCTACGTAAACTTAGATCTCATGATGTATCATATCATGAAATAAAGCTACCATGGCGCGTTGGTAAGTTGCCCCTACGTTCTTCAGTCCGAACGGCATCACCTTGTAACAGAAAGTACCCCATTGTGTAACAAAGGTTGTTTTCTCCATGTCCTCGGGGGCCATTTTAATTTGATTGTAGCCCGAGAATCCATCCAAGAAAGAAAACATTTTGTGTTGAGCTGTGTTGTCAATCAGAATGTCAATGTGCGGTAGCGGAAAATCATCTTTGGGGCTGGCCCTATTCAAATCCCGGTAGTCTACACACATCCTGACCTTGCCATCTTTTTTAGGAACTGGCACGATGTTAGCAACCCATTATGGATAGGATGTAACAGCCAGAAAGCCAGCGTTGAATTGTTTCATCACTTCTGCTTTAATCTTCTCAGACATGTCGGGCCTCATTCGGCAGACCTTTTGCTTGATCGGTGGACAATCCTCTCTTGTAGGGAGATGGTGAACCACAATGTCTGTGTCTAAACCTGGCATGTCTTCGTAAGACCAGGCGAAGATTTCAACGTACTCATTTAACAGTTGTATCAGGCGCTCCTTGACACTTGGTTCCAGATTGGCACCCACTTGCACTTCCTTCCGGTCTTCCTCTATTCCTAAATTGATAGTTTCTAACGACTCTTCGTGAGGCAAGATGGCCTTTTCCTCTTGCTGTAGAAGTCTGGCTAGTTCCCCTGGTACTTCACAACCTTCGTCATCTTCATACTCAGCCTGATTGACCAGATCTTCAGAGTTATTGGAGGACATAGCAGAATAGTCACCCATAGAATCCAGAGTGGATGGGTACCTGCATTTGTGAGCGTGGGTGTGTGTAAGGGATAGCCATCTTTAAACAAAAAATGCAAAAAGGAAGGAAAATGAACACAACAGTTTATCGATGAAAAACGTCCAATGAATCATTAAACATGGCATATGGATATGAAGATAATCAAAACCCTTACAAATGGACCTACATGCCCCAGGCAAGACATGAGGTGAAAAAGTAGTGTACGGATTGTTCAAAAGAAATTATTACAGACCAAAGGAAATGTTTGACAGATAATTACTGATTAATAAAAGTAATGGGGACAAAGTCCTTTGCCTCCCAGTTGCGTAGTCCCCCTTCGATGGTTGGGTAGATCCAATCTTCAATGTTGGCCTCTTCGTCTTCACCTTCCAAAGCATTGATCCCATAAGGAGAGATCTTGATGGGTGCTCTTTCAACCTTTGAGCGGCATATAGCTTTCTGCCCCGCAGCAGTGAATCCTAAACCAAACTTGTCTGTTTTGTGAGGAATGTCCGGCAACTGCCCCCATGTTGAGCTCTTCCCTTCCTTCATTGCGGCCTTCGCGTCTTTTAGAGATGCCATCCTGGCCATCTGCTTCGGTACCTCAGCTACCACTTTTGATACTTCCACCTCAGGAGAGATTTCCTCGAAGTGCTGGAATGGCGTCTCAATGAATTCACCTTCTACCTCTACATATCGGAAAGAGTTCAGGTGGCTGATCATGTACTCCTCTTCACCGTGGACGGTTACGATCTTTCCCTTGATAGGGTATTTCAGCATTTGATGTAGGGAAGAGGTGACTGCCCCAGCATTGAGTATCTATGGTCTCCCCAATAAGCAAGAGTATGACGGACGGATATCCATCACATAGAAAGTTGAGGGGAACACCTCTGTGCCAACCTTAATGGGAATGTCTACCTCCCCATGTACCATTCTCTTTGACCCGTCAAATGCCCTTACAATGATATTACTTGGCCTTAACTCCAAGCCTTCACAGTCTAATCGGTCGAGGGCCTTCTTAGGCAGCACGTTCGGAGAAGAACCAGTGTCGACTAGAACATGGGCCAGAGTAGTCCCTTGGCATTCTACTGACACATGTAATGCGTCGTTGTGTTTTCTTCCTTTTGAGGTTAGGTCAGCATCAGAGAAACCTAAACCGTTGTCTGCTGTAAGACTGGCTACACAGTTTTGGAATTGGTCGACAGAGGTTTCCTGGGGTACATGGGCTGTCTTCAGGAATTTTATCAATGCTTTGGCGTGCGCCTCTGAACAAAGTAGCAATGTTAACATGGAGATTTTCGAGGGGGTTTGCCCCAGCTGCTCTACCACGTCATAATCACTCTTTTTAATTATCTTCAAGATCTCCTCCATCTCTTTCTTAGAGGTTTCCGGGATGACCAAAGGTTGAGTCCTCGTCCTGACGAGCTCATCTTGGATCCCTTTACCCTTATCAGCAGAAGTTGGAGGGACAACAACATGAACAACAGCATCTTCAATCAATGGGGTTCTAGCGGAAAGTTTTATTGGTGCAGGAATAACTTTGGCGGCAGATGAGGGTCCAAAGATTGCCTTTGGGGGGGCAATCTCTGGAGAAAATATTCTCCCACTTCGGGTGATCTTGCTTGTGCCGGCAATGTTTCCAATGCTGGCATCTTCTTCATCAGAGCTTCCTTCGGTTATTTCAACTTGTTTAATACCATGGTAGTAGATTTCTCCACCGTAATTCCATGGTATTGACTTTTCAGAACTGTAGGGGACAGGCCCTGGCATAGTTATTTTCAGAGGAACAGATGTTGTAGCAGATGTAATCTTAACAGGCTTTCTGACGGCCTTGGAAAGATTGGCGTGAATGGTGATAATTGAAATATCTTCAGTAGGGGTTGGAATAGCAGGAACTTTTTCAAACAGAATTTGTTGACTGTCCATCAGGCCTTGGATGCCTTTCTTCAGTAACGGGCAGTCAATTGGCAGAGAGTAACAACAGTAGCAGTCTTCTTTGCATCCCGGGAAAATCCCGGCCTTTAACAGATTTAACTTGATGGTTAACAGCGGAGTTATCAAGTCATTGACATCAGAAACATACAAATCTTCCTCAATAGCATGGACATTTCGACCGTGCTTCGGCATCGGAGCAGATATCACGTTTGGTTTCTCTGGAGCATCGAACTCCACCTCTTTTGCATCTATGAAGTCTTGAATTTTATTTTTCAGCGCCCAACAATTGTTTGTGTCATGTCCAACGCTATCGGAATGGTAGGCGCACTTGGCATTGGCATTGTAAGCTGGTGAGGTTGTATTCACATTTTTCAGCGCTTCTTTGATATTTGTGAGATTCAGCTTTAACAAGTGTGGAAGAACTTGCGCAGGCGTCATATTAATGCGGGTAAACTGCCGTGGTAGCCGTTCTCCCCATTGCTGTTTAGGTCTGGACGGGTTATTGCGAGGCTGATCATTTGGTGGATTTTGGATCATTACGTCCCCCACAGTCGGCCTGCGCTCACTTCTTCCTGCTCCCCTTTGAGAATACACAACAGTTGTTTCTTTCTTCGCTGGAAATAATTTCTTAGCAATTGTAGATGCAGAGGCATCCTTCTGAATCTTCCCATTCTTGATACCGGCTTCTACCCGCTCGCCAGTCAGAATTAATTCAGTAAACCCCGAGGAAGAGCTACCGATCAAATGATTAAAGAATGGACCAGACAGGGTCCCTAGGAAAATATCAACAAGTTCTCTATCAGAAAGAGGTGGCTGCACTCTTCCAGCCAGATCGTGCCACTTCTGGGCGTATTCCTTAAATCCCTCACCTGAGGCCATTCCCATACTCTGCAGCTGAGTACGGGTTGGTGCCAGGTCAGAGTTATACTGATATTGGCGATAAAAAGCAGCTGCCAGATCCTCCCAACTACATATCTCCGACCTTTCCAGCTTGTAAAACCAGTCTAACTGAGTGCCAGACAGGCTATCTTGAAAGAAATGTACCCAAAGGTTTCTGTCAAATGTGTGAGGTTGGATTCTTCGGACATATGATCTTAGGTGCATTTTTGGGCAGGACAGCCCGTCATATCTTGCAAAAATTGGCACTTTGAACTTTGGGGGGATCACAACTCCAGCAATTAATCCCAAATCTTCGAAATCCAAACCGGGAACTCTCTGCAGCTCCATAGCTTCCAACCTGTCTTCCAAGCTTTTGTACTTATCATCGGCGGGCGGGTATTGTTGTTCTGAGTAGTCTTCGTCTTCTTCAGCCTCTTCTTCTTCAGCTTCGGATTCGGAAGGTACCGCAACCCCTTTTCCTTTACTGTTTTCTTCTTCGGATGCGGAAGGAAATTCAAGAACCCTTCTGGCTTCACCCTCAAACCTTCTCCCCAAGGTAGCCACCCCGACTCTCTTCTTCTTCTTTTTTACTTGGTCTTTGTTCCCCAGCGAGGGCTTTCAGATCCTCCTGACCCTTTGCCAAGGTCATCAGGAGTTGTTGAAACTGTGCGTTCTGAGACTGCAAGTCCTTGACCGTCTGTTCGAGATCCATCTTACTGAAATAAACATCAGAAAGATAAGGAAACCTGGTGTGGAGACCTGCTTATGCGTATGATGAATGGTATGCTTATGTATGCAATGCATTCAAGGATTTAGAAAGTTCAAAATTGTTGCAAACAAAAAGAACGCACATCATATTAATAAGAAGAAATTTGTCAGTACATAAATGCCCCATGGGCCAAATATTACAAAAACTTCTCAAGGTAAAAAGACGTTGCGCATCCTCTTTGGTGCGATGTAGGTGTTGAGGGTCTCTTCCTCATGGATTCGGCGGGTAAGCTCCAAAACCTTCTTCTCACTGGCATATAAGCTGGCTTCAAAAGTGTTTCGTTCCTCCTTGAGTTGGATCCAACTCTTCTGCATCTCCTCCCACGATGTAGGCATGTCAGGATATAGGATGGTGTAGGGAACCTCTCCTTCCGTAACGGGCTCTTTAATCACAGGGAGAACATGAGGATAATGCATCATTAGACTCTGGGCTCGGGTTCGTACCCACTTGAGATAAGGCTCAAGAGGGATGGAGTTCTTGTGCCCCAGTGTCTTGCTGTCAACCTTGTTAGGCATCCTCCAAGCTCTGATGAATCTTTGGCGAAGTCCTTGCGCATCGTTGTTGAAGTCAAAAACTAGGTCAGGAATCAACATGTCATGAGGGCCATCCCTCCATGCATATCCAAATTGTCTCAAAGCTAGACAAGGGTTGTAGGTAATGCCTCCTCTAATGCCAAGTAATGGAACATTAGGGAACTCTCCACAATGATCGATGATGATGACATTTTCTCTGGACCAAGAACACCAATGTACATTAGAGTGAGTAAGGGTCATCAACCGCTGTGACCACCTTAAGCATTGGTCATTCTTCAAGACAGATTGTGGAAGGTGCAAAATAAACCACCTTGCAAGGAGAGGAGTACAGCACATGAGAACACCCCTCTTTCTCATTGTTCATGTGAAATGAGTGAAGAATGTCCCCAAGCAATGTTGGTAATGGATTTCTGGATAAGAAGATTTTGACGGTGTTGACATCTATAAGCTGGTCGGGATTTGGGAACAAGACCAACCCATAAATGAGAAGTGCCACAATTTCTTCAAAGGCTTGTAGGTCCAATGAATTCCAACACTCTTGTGCCTTCTCAAACAAGAATTTTGCCAAGAAGCCTTTGACACCGCTTCTAGTTTCCCAATTCCCCTTGATGTCAGATGGTTGCAAGTGTAGAGCTTGAGCAACATCTTCAGGCTTTGGTTCCTTTTCCGTACCATTGTAGGGTAGTTGATTAAGGATAGGAATTCTCAGGAGTTTAGAAAATTCCTCCAAAGTGGGCACCAACTGGTAGTCGGGGAAAGTGAAACAGTGGTGAAGGGGGTCAAAGAATTAAAACAACACCTTTACCATGTCCTCTTCAATGTTGGTGCTGACTAAGCTGAGCAGTCTACCATGTCTTTCACTGAAGGGAGAGCTTTCCGGAATTCTTGATGTGAGCTCCTTGAGTTGAGGAGGGATTCTCACAAGGTTGACTTGGATAGTTTTCCTGCGAGGAATTTCCATGACCTACAAAACAAGAACAAAGATGAAGATCTAAACCCTTGAAATGGTTAGTGAATGCATATGATGCTTCATGATGTTCATGATGTATGCACAAACATATGTACAAGCAAATCACACAAAACCCTAGTTTCAGGCTTGCATGAGGTTTCATAGGTAAGTACCCTCTTGAGTGTAGTTGGCTTAAAAACCTGTCCTATAAATAGTAACCGGGTTCTAAAGAGCTCAATATCATGGGATTGTTTTCATTGTTCATTGTTTTGGTTTAGCCACTTAACTAGCGACCAAAATATTCCAAGAAAACAACCCTCAATGAGTGTAGTATCGAGTATCTACCAACTTCGGACTGCACCAAAGCCGGCCATCTCACTACCCCTAATGAAAGGCCAAGATGGTCAAGTAAGGTTCTAGGTCATTAGTGCTTAGTGACATCACTCAGCGGCCCCGTACTCTCCTTGATTGAACTCAAGGGTTACCGGTACTCACAAATATGTCGCACTAATATAGCTATTGCTTCAACCGTGTCGGTATACCCCATACAGTTTCCACAACGTATTGCTATCTATGAATGTTTCCCTAAATCCGGGTGTAGGATTGCAAACCCAAACAAGAGAGACAAGATGTAAAGCAATCAAAACAAACAATTAGTCATGCAAGAGGGTGATCTAAGCCCTAAGGTTACTCCACTTTTAAAATCTTCCGCAACAGAGTCTCCAGTTCTGTGATACGGTGGGAGAACTGACTTGGGTTTTGCGTTTGTTTTCGCAAATGTTTCGGTTGAGCAAGAGTCGCCACCGACTTTTTATTTTATCCTAAGGAAAGGCTAAAAAGCACAGCAAAAACCTTTGAGATGTTTTCTTGGGTTCGGGGAGTAGATTATAGAGAGGGAAGGTATTAGCACCCTTTCTATCCATGGTTATCCATGGGCTCTTAGTTACTTGCTTAGATCAACTTGCCTTGATTTTCAATTGTTTGAAATGGTGCTTCGTGTGTGTGGTTTTGAAAATGTTTTGAAAAGAGGCGAATGTGATGGCAACCTTTGTAATGATCCATGTTGAGATGTATACAAAGATATATGTCTTTTCAAAAGTTTTCAATGTTTTGAAAGTTGTTTTGAAATTGTGTTGTGGAGTGTGTTTTGAAAAACAGGCAAGTGTTTTTGTTTTGCAAGTTGGCAAGTAACCAAGAGCTATCTACCCTAAATTTCTCAAAGATCTTTGCTATGTTTTAACCCTTTTAACAATTTTGTTCCACCATTGTATTTGGTGGACAATCTTGTGCTAGGATGTTAACGGGACGGACGCGGGTCATCGTTTAGACCATGATTGCAATGGTGCCAAGTATCTTTGGACAATTTTTCCTTTAAGGGACTTGATCATCTTTTAGGCAACTTGTGAAAGCGTCATCGAGGGACTATGATCATTTGATTGTTTTATTTTTGCCAAAGATACCTAACATGCAATATGGCCCATTATTGAAGGCAACAAGTGGAATACCCTAGGGGTGCAAGTGTGATTAATGTTGTCCATTTTCATGCTTGTTTATCTTGAATTTAGGTCAAACTATTTTTTGGTTAATTTTGCATACAAAACCCTAATTCTATCATGGCATAATTAGAAAGCTTTTAAATGCGAAAAATAAAAGGTCCTAAGTTATTACAACACAATATATGGGATGGGGGGTACAAATGTTCAAATGGGGATATTTTAGCAAGAAATTAAACTAAACTATTACATCCAAATTGACTTATACAAATTAATTAATTGCACAATACTTAAATAAAATAAAATAAATATGCAAGATGCAAAAATGATTTTTATGTGTATGTAAAAAGTATTTTTTTTTATGTGTTAAATAAACAAAAATAAAATGAATTAATTTTTGGTATTTTTATGTTTTTTAGGGTAAAACCCTAATTTTATAAATAAAAGGTATTTATTATATAATATATGCAATATTTATTAATTATGTACAAAAAATAAATAAAAAGGAAGTATATTGTCAAAAAGTGATTTTTTAAGTTAAATATTAATAAAAATAAAAATGTATTATTTTTGTGTTTTTAACCTAAATATACCAATAAATATATAAGTATTTACATTATTTATTAAATATATTAAATATGTACAAAATAAAATATTTAATATTTACAAAAAAAAGTATATTTTTTTTTATAAAATGTTTTCAAAAGATAAAATAAAATAAAATTAGAAAATAAATGTATTTTGTATTATTTTTAATATTCTAAACAAAAAAATATTATGTATTTATTTACATATATAACTAAATAAAACAAATAAATATCAAATAAAAATGCAAAAAATGTGGGAAAAATGTTTTTAATATTTTTTATGCTTTAATAAAAAATAACAAATCAGAATCAAAAAGAAAAAAATTGAAAATGACAAACAAAACTCAAAATGGGCCAGGGGGTGCAAATGTAAAAACAAGGTGCAAAAAGGAAAAAGAGTCAGGCCCAGCCCAAGAAGACTTTGTCTTCAACCTCTGAACAAAAAACAGAGCAACACGTGCTTCCTGCTATCTCATGATTCCTGGACTTTTAGCACAAACTCACAACATGAAAAATGTCAAGCATCAAGCCACGATTCCATACATATAAAAAACTTAACTTAACTCTAAGAAATGAGAGAGAATTTCTCCATCCCTAATTCTTAACCTAAGTTTTTGTCAATGTTCAGGTCTTAAATTCTCTCAGCATATGCAATATAAATGGAAAGTGAGGATATGTATAGCTTCAGGGACATGAGTAGAACATTTTTCATTCATAAACTTAAAGCTAACTCTTCCTAGATTGAGAGATAGAAGTCCATGAACTTACCTGTTCAGCTTGGATCGTGTCTGGCAATGGAGGTACTTTCAAGACAAGGTGAGGATTGGTACAGCTTGCTTGAAGTCCAGGGATGCTATTCCAACCTTTAGCTTGCTTTAAAACCAAGTGAATCAAGCTAGGGCAATCAACCTGCAAAACAGAAAAAGTGAAAATGGTGAAGTTGGTTAGAGGTGTTACAGGTCGTGTCCAATGCTTGGGATAGCTTGCATATGTGGTATAGAGTGTGTATGAACTGGTTTTAGCAAGAATGCACAAGTGGATTGAGTTATGTAAGTCCAACTGCAGAGGTGACTCTGTTTTCTGCAGTAGGATGGTGTTTTGAGGTTTGATGAGGCTTGGAAGGTCTTTTGCTTGTGCCTTAGCTTAGGTTTGATTTTTGGAAGGTGTACAACAAGTTTGTCTTAGCTTGTGTTGGCAGAAAATGAGAGTTGTTGTGTGTTATGCCAAGTTTCTTCACACTTAAGCAAAAAATGTCAACTTGGTTTCTAGACTTGTGCAGGCCCCTCAAATATGCTGCACACTTTAGTCTTGATCAATGTGTTATGTCCCTTAACTTGTGCCAAAAGGATTTGCATTGTACTTCAAAGATTGCAATCTTGACATAAAGTTCCACTTTTCAAAAATGGATATATTGCTTTTTCTAATTATGGCTCAATCTTGTATGCAATGTTTAAACACATAAGATAAGGCTTGAACACAAGGGGTTTGCATTAAATTATTGATTGTGGATGAGATAAAAGGCTTGTAATCTAGCTTAGAGCATGCTGAGTTCAAAAATGCAAGGTTATGGACAAGGAAATGGTTCATGAACAAAGTGAGTTTTGCCCATATTGCCAAATTCGATTCTCCATAACCACAAGGTTGTTTGATGAGTTATTGGACATTTTGGAAAGCTTGGAATGTGTACTACAATCCATCTTAGTAATGCAAATTGAAATTCCAAGTGGAAGCATGTGAAAAGTAGCCATGAAGTTAGGCAAAAATCCTGCCTAAAATAGGTCAAAATTTCTCTAAGTTAAGAATGTTTTGCACCCTTGTTCCAAAAATCATAACTTGAGCTACAAGCTTCTTTTGAGGAAACTTTGTGAATCAAAGTTGTAGATTTTGCAATGGACTACAACTTTCATGTTTTGAGTTTTCCTTTAATCCAAATGTATCTTGATGGAAAAGTGGGACAAAGTTAGGAAAAAATTAGGAATTTTCATAACTTAGAAAATTTCTAAGTTATGAAATTTCTTCATTTCAAACCCTAATTTGCAATTTTTGATTTCTTGATGAACAAGTTTCATGATTTGGTATGTTTTGATGAAAAATGAATCTTGACACTTGATTTTGACTAAAAAGTCAAAGTTTGACTTTTCAGTATACAGTCAAAAATTGATCAATTGACTGGAAAATTTATCTGTCAATCTTGTGCATTTGGGATCTTTTGAACTTGTTGAACATGTCAAGACAATTCCATGGGGTCTTTTAGTCCATATGTGAGCTTGTTTTGCCATTGGCTAGGTCAAACAGTAAAAAATTGCCTTTGTGCAGTCAAAACCCTAAAAATGACCATTTTGCCCTTTTGGTGATCTGATCAAATTTCTTGTGGATTTATGATCCAAACTTGACCAAATGGTTCATATGAGTTCATAATGTTGACGTGGGTAAAATTTCATGAGGTTTGACTGTCAATTGACCACAGTTGACTTTTTCCCCAATACAGCTGATTTCTAGGTCAACTGTCCAATTGACTGGGCAAAGATTGGAATCAAGGCTTGAAACTTGGTATGGGTAAACTTGAGAGTCCAATATGAAGCATGAAAGTCATTTTGGGCACTTTAGGTCAAAACATATTTGTGCAAACTCAAACCCTAATTTGGGTCAACAGTGCAAGGAGGAGTCTTGAGTAGAGCAAACCCTAACTTGATCTTGAGCTCCAAGGGTCTTGTGGTGAGAAAATATTGAAGAAAAGGGAGGGCAAATTTTGGGGTACAACACCCTCGCTATGGCTGAATCCGATTTGTGAGACCATGACTAACAAACCCTCAAGAACACACCCGTTCTTGAAGGACAAACTTCTTGGTTTGTTTCTTGAAGCCTCATTTACAATTTTCAACTCAGCTGAGATTCTTTCAATACACAGTTGAACATTATATCTGACCTCTTGATCCACTTCAACAAGGATGTTTGATTTTCGTTGTTGTTGTTGAATGAAGATGATGAAGATGAAGTTTCTTTAGGCTTATGGCTGCTCACAAATGTTTGCACACAATTCTGATATGTTACAATTTTTTCCTGTTGAGTAAAATACTTGCTTATATATGTAACAGAAAACGGTTAGGCAAAAGAAAGTATTATGAGACGATGCATGTTGGTCATGAGTCGGCTCATGTTAGTTATGAGTTACAGGATGGGTAGACACATGTTGTTTTGAGTCGATGCAAGATCATATCATAACATTTTACAGAACCAACAATTTTATATCCGTCGATGCATAACACGTATGCATCGATGCATACTGATTGTAATTTTAATTTTTTAACATAAAATGTGGTATGAGTCGACGCATGATATTATGTATCGATGCATATAAATTCAAAAATGTTTTCCAGGAGCATCAGAATGTCATGTGTCGATGCATGAGGTTTTGTATCGATGCATACAAGTTTAAGTTTGCATTACAGGGGCATGAAAGTGTTATGTGTTGATGCATAAGATTTTGTATCGATGCATGCAAGTTTAATTTTGCATTACAGGGGCATCAAAGTGTTATGTGTCGATGCATAAGATTTTGTATTGATGCATAATAGTTTGAGATAGTATTCCAGGGACTTCAGTATGTTATGGATCAATGCAAAACCTGTTGTGTCGACTCATAATGATGCATTATGAGTAAAACACATTTTTAACTTATTTTAAACATGTTATATTATATTTTTGTAATGCACACATGTATTTATTATTTCACATATATTTGCAATCATTCAAAACCAATAAGTAGTTGGTGATTTTTGTCTGTTGATTGATCTTTCCTAAAAAGGTAAAGAGTTAGATGTATGCAATGTCATGATGTATGAAATGTATTGTGTAATGATGTTCTCAAAATAAATGAGACCGTGCTATATGTGTTTCATATGCATATGTTATGACATTTTTAAATAATGGATGAATGTGAAATATTGTTGAAGTGTAGCTCCGTATAACATCTCACTGGGGAAAATAAATCCCTGAATGGACTCGGTGATGAAGAATATGTGTAATCTTCAATCTCATCTAGAATGTTGCCGCTAGGGATTCCTGCCTTCGGCTTGAGGATACATCGTTGGGGAATGTTGATTTCTTCTTGGGGAGAAGAGCTCAAGAACATTGGTCGTTCATCGCTCTACTGGGGAACTTAATTCTTATATACCCTGACTGGGGATAAAAGAGATGGATAACCTTTCGAGGTGTTGTCTGACCGAGTTTCTGATGTAAACGCTGACTCGTCTGGGGAGGATAAGGTTGAATGATATCTGGTCTGGTTTCAGATTCCATGGTAACTCTTTTGGGATGGCAATTCAGACTTCCCTTTACCGATAATTTGTGGTAGTCAGAGAAATAAACTCAAGCTGGATAGACTGGATTTTGTTGGGGAAATAAACCCTGTTGGGGAAATGAGTTCTGCTAAAGAAGTAAACCCTGTTAGGGAAATAAACCCTGTTGACGGAGAAATACTCTACTGAGGAAACACCCTTGTTGAGGAAATGAGCTTTTCTGGAGAAAAGAAAACTACAGGGGGTTTTATAGTTTTGGAGGAATAAACTCAGCCGGGGAGGAAAATTTCCATAAACTGTACTGATTGGGACTCTGTTAGTGGGCGATATTTCCGGGAAAAGATCATATTCTTTTATCCGCTGAGGGAAATTGTTGGTGAGCATGGTAAGACTACTCTATGGGGATAATCCCATGGGAGTAGCTCTGTAGGGATAATCCCATGGGAGTAGCTCTGTGGGGATTTATGGGCATCTTGAACATTATCCTCACTCCTAAAGTCTTGAGTAATTGCCTATTCCTGTTTTTACGCACACATTCGTTTAACAGTTAATCATATTCATATGCATATGTTCATTCAATTTAGTCATTGGATGTTTTTGCAAAAAAAAACCAGAAAAAAACTAGAATTTGAATTTTGAAATTGTATTCATATTGATAGTTTGCCTATAAACAAGCAGTTTTTGTACAAAGAGACAGAAATCCTAGTAAGAGGAAATTGTCGTGAAATGGAAAGAGTACAAAGTGAAAACAAAATAATAGCTATGTGGGAATAATTTCGTCGGGTTCCAACTCTGCTATTGCCTCTATGTCTTTAAGCATCTCATCCCTCACTATCAGAAGAAAGTGATTGAATTGATCTGTACCGTTTGAACTTAACGTTAGTAATAAAGCTTGTTGTAAGTGATCTAACGGAACATAGTCATACGCTTTAATCCCAAACTTTTTCCTGGACCGTCCTTTTGGGTTTTCAGTCCACCGGGATAACCTTTTTTGCCCAAGACGCCTTTTTAAGTTTTTGACTTGCCGGGTGTACAATATTTTACATATATCCCTAATTTTTTCCCGAACCCTTTTATATACCCGATGCTTGATTTTCTTGTTGAATGCCTTGATCATACGCTTCTGATACATCTGACCATGACAGACAACCGCATGCCTCTTTTCATCAATCAGATTAAACTGGTCTAGCCTGGTCTAAATCCACTCGTCTTTATATAAGTCTGCATCTTTCATAATTCTCAGAGAGGGAATCTAAACTTTGACAGGTAGGACAACTTCCATACCATAGACCAGAGAGAATGGGGTTTCCCCAGTTGATGTTCGAGCCGAGGTGCGATAGCCATGGAGAGCAAACAGTAACATCTTGTGCCAGTCTTTGTAGGTCACAACCATCTTTTGCATGATCTTGTTTATGTTCTTATTGGAGGCTTCCATTGTGCCATTAATCTTTGGTCGATACAGAGAATAGTTATGGTGCTTGATCTTGAACTGCGTGCAGAGTTCAGTGATCATGGTGTTGTTGAGATTGGTACCATTGTCAGTGATGATTCGCTCGGGGATGCCATACCGACAGATAAGGTTATGCTTTATGAAACAGGTGACCATATTCTTAGTAACAGAGGTGAACAAAGCTGCTTCAACCCATTTTGTAAAGTAATCAATGATGACGAGAATGAAGCGATGTCCATTAGAAGCAGTATGCTTGATTTCTCCGATCATATTTCTCCCCCACATTACGAATGGCCAAGGAGCAATTATGACGTTCAAAGGTACCAGAGGCACATGAACTTTATCAGCATAGATCTGGAACTTACGACAAGTTCTCGAGTAGTGGTGACAGTCAGTTTCCATAGTCGACTAATAGTAACTAGCTCTCAAAATCTTTTTAACAATAGTATGCCCACTAGAGTGAATACCAAAGACACCTTCATGCATATATTTCCTAATTTCCTCAGCTTCCTTCTTGTACATACAACGAAGCAGAGACGAATCATGATTACGCTTGTATAAAATTCCATTGCTCAAGAAGAACTTAGCCGAGAACCTCTGTCGGAATTTCTTGTCATTGATCAATGTTCCTTCAGGGTATTCTTGAGCTTCAAGGTACCTTTTCACTTCATGAAACCAAGGTTTTTTATCTACTCTATCAGTGTCAATTTCATATCAGTGTGCCGATTCATCGAATCTTTCAATGGTAATTCTGGGCGCCTCACTGTCCCGTCTGACCTTAAACATGGATGACATGGTAGCCAATGTGTCCGCTAACTGATTCTCTTCTCTTGGGATATGCTCAAAAGTAATCTCTTCGAAATACGGAATCAAGGTTAGCACATGTTCTCGGTATGGGATAAGATTCAGATGCTTCGTATCCCATTCTCCCTTGACCTGACTGATCACCAGGGCTAAGTATCCATATACGCTTAAGAACTTGATTCTTAAGTGAATAGCATCTTTAAGGCCCATGATGCACACTTCATATTCAGCCATATTGTTGGTGCAGTCAAAGCAAAGTCTGGCAGTGAAGGGCGTGTGACAACCCTGGGGAGAGATAACTACAACACCAATTCTGTTACCAAGTGCGTTGGAAGCCCCATCAAAAACCATAGTCCATCGGGGTCCTGGATCATGTCCTTCATACGGTCTAGGCTCTTCACAATCTGTTACTAGCATAATGTTCTCATCCAGGAATTCGAAATTCATAGACTGATAGTCGTCTACAGCTTGATGTGCCAAATGATCTTCCAGTAAACTTTCTTTGATTGCTTTTTAAGTGGTGTACTGAATATTGTATTTTGTTAAGACCATTTTCCATCAGGCTATTCTTCCGGAGAGAGCTGGCTTCTCGAATATGTACTTGATGGCATCCACTTTTGAGATCAACAAGATAGTATGGGTCAACATATACTGTCTTAGTCGGCGAGAAGCCCATGCCAAAGTGCAACAAGTTTTCTCGAGCAGTGAATGTCTTGTTTCACACTCGGTAAACTTTTTGCTAAGGTAGTATATTACATGCTCTTTTTGACCAGACTCGTCATGTTTCCCCAGTACACACCCTATTGAATTCTCTAGCACTGTTAGGTACATGATTAGAGGTCTTCCTTCAACTGGTGGCATATAAATCGGAGGTTCTTGTAGGTACTCCTTAAATTTATCAAAAGCTATTTGATAGTCATCGTTCCACTTTACTACTTGATCTTTCTTCAACATCTTGAAGACTGGCTCACAAGTAGCAGTCAAATGGGAAATGAATCAGGTAATGTAATTCAGTCGTCCTAAGAAACCTTTTACTTCCTTCCCGGTATGGGGAGCCGACATTTTTTGGATAACTTTGACCTTTGTAGGATCGACTTTAATACCTTTACCGCTGACGATGAAACCCAGGAGTTTATCGGATCTCACCCTAAAGGTGCACTTGTTCGGGTTTAGCCTTAGCTTATACTTCCCTAGTCTTTCAAACAATTTATGCAGATGATCGAGATGCTCTTCTTCATTCTGTGACCTTGCTATCATGTTGTCGACATATAACTCTATCTTGTGATGAATCATGTCATGAAATAAAGCTACCATGGCATGCTGATAAGTTGCCCCAGTGTTCTTCAACCCAAAAGGCATGATCTTGTAACAGAAAGTGCCCCACTGTGTGACAAAGGTAGTTTTCTCCATTTCTTCAGGCTCCATCTTGATCTAATTATAACCCGAGAAACCATCCATGAAAGAGAATACCTTATGCTGAGCAGTGCTGTCGACCAAAACATCAATATGTGGAAGCGGGAAGTCATCTTTGAGACTTGCCCTATTCAGATCCATGTAGTCCACACACATACGTACCTTGCCGTATTTATTTGGTACCAGAACAACATTAGCAACCCATTGGGGATATGATGTCACTGCTAAGAAACCCGCGTTGAATTGTTTCATTACCTCAGCTTTGATCTTTTCTGACATCTTGGGATGCATGCGACGAACCTTATACTTAATAAGAGAACAACCCTTTTTCATTGGCAGACGAAGAACTATAATATCAGTATCAAGTCCTGGCATGTCTTCATATGACCAAGCAAATATTTCCATATATTCATGCAACATCTGGATTAACCTGTTCTTGACACTGATCTCTAAGTTGGTGCCAATCTTGACCTCCTTTATGTCTGTCTCGGTACCCAAATTTACCAATTAGATCGACTCTTCATGTAGTTGGATAGCCTTTTCTTCTTGTATTAAGAGTCTGGCAAGTTCTCCAGGTATTTCACAATCTTCCTCACCTTCGTCCTCGGCTTGGTAGATTGGATTTTCAAATTTATAAGCGGCAATAGCAGGATTGTTATCAACGAGATCCAGAGTGGATGTGAATCTGCAATGTAGTGTGTGGGTGTATGTAAGAGCACACAGATATTTGAAAATGCAATAAGATAAAACAAAATTAGAGATCACAAAATTTGTATGCAAAACATTAAATGTTTTTATTGAATGAACTATGTTTATGAATTATCAACCCTTAACAAATGAACTATTGTGCCCCGGGTAAGACACAAGGTTTAAAGTCATTATTTTTAAAAGAAATTACATATACAAACTTCTTAAAGAAATAAAATAGAAATAGCCATTACTCCTGACAAAAGGAGATAGGGAAAATGTCTTCTGCTTTCCAATTGTTGAGTCCATCACCAATGGTAGGGAATATCCAGCTATCGAAATCACAATCACGATCAACATCTTCTATAACATTGATTCCATTGTTGCTGATACAAAATGGAGGTCTTCCAGCTCAAGCGTGACGAACATTCCTTTGACCCTCTGTAGTAAATCCCAAACCAAACTTATCAGATTTATAGGGGATATCAAGAAGCTGACCCCAAATAGTACAACCACATTCTTCTATAGTTGCTTTGGAATCTTTCAAAGAAGCCATCTTGTGTGGAGTCCTGGTACTTTGGAATGGCAGAAACATCTTTAATAGTAGCAGGGGAAATCACTTCAAAGGTATGACAATGAGTCTCGATGAATTCCCCGACCATCTCCATGTATTGGAATGAATTCAGATGGCTGACCATGTATTCCTCTTCTCCAAAGACAGTAACAAACTTGCCTTTCACATGATACTTTAATTTCTGGTGGAGGGTGGAGGTAACAAAACCTGCCCCATGGATCCAGGGATGTCCCAATAGACAAGAATAAGCTGGCTGGATGTCCATTACATAGAATTTGGACTCAAATATTTGTGAACCCACGTTGATTGAGAGTTCCACTTCTCCATGCACCATTCTTTTGGATTCATAAAAGGCTTAAACTATGACATTATTGGGTTTCAGCATAACCCCTTCACAATCAAGTCGGTCAAGAGCACCTTTTAGCAGAACATTAAGAGAAGAGCCAGTATCAATTAACACATGAGCCAACATAGTGCCCCTGCATTCAATGGAGACATATATGGCCCTATTATGATTTCTCCCCTCCGGGGTCAGGTCAGCATCGGAGAAGCCTAATCCATTATCAGTTGTTAAACTTGCCACATAACTTCCAAATTGATCAGCCGAAATTTCTTGTGGCACATGAGAAGTCTTCAAGAATTTTACTAAAGCATGTGCATGGGCTTTAGAACACAGCAACAAAGATAACATGGAAATTTTAGACGGGGCTTGTCCCAGCTGTTCAACAATTTTAAAACCACTTATGCAAATGATATTCAAAACCTCTTCCAACTCTTGTTCAAAGGTGTCCTTGATTGTGGTTTCTTTTGGTGCCTCCGTCCGGGCAGGCTCTATCATTGGCTCTTTACCCCGAGCCCCGACAATTGTCTTAGTAACTGCGACTTGAACAGGTGGAGAGATTTCCGGGGAGAAAATCCTTCCGCTCCTAGTAATTTTGTTGATCCTTGGAATATTGTCAACACTGAGATCAACCTCTTCATCATCTTCATCAGACAACTCTTGTTTAATACCGTGGTAATAAATGCCAGACCCATAATTCCATGGAATATCCTTTTCTGAGGAATATGGGATGGGCCCAGGTGTGGTTATAATTAAATGAGCAGCTTTTGGATTGGCAGTAATCCTTACAGGACCTTTAGAAGTGATCCTGAAAGGAGTACCGGATACGACCGACAAATCTTGGCACAAATTTTCAGTAGACGGAACTTTTCAATCAAAATAGCATGTTCATCCATCAAGCGTTGAATGCCTTCCTTCAGTAAACCGCATCCATTGGGTTGGACTGCATAACAATAACATTCTTTAACACAACCCGAAAATAAACCGGCTTGTAACAAATTTTCTTTGATCGTTGAGAGAGGAGTAACCACATTACTTACATAAGTAACATACTGAACATCTTCAATAGCACTTATGCCCTTGTCATGCTTTGGCATAGGTGCAGTAATCACATTTGGTGTCTCTGGAGGATCGAACTCAATTTCCTTATTATTGATCATATCTTGAATCTTGCTCTTCAGGGCCCAACAATTGTTAGTGTTGTGCCCAAGAATGTTCGAATGATAAGCACACCTCACATTTGGATTATACTTTGGAGAGGAGGTGTTGGGATTCTGAGGAGGATCCCGTAGTGAAATGAGTCTAGCCTTTTACAATGTTGTAATGACTAAGATAAAGGCATGCCTATCTTGGTAAATTATCTTAACGGAGCGTCTGGCCTTTGTCGATTACCCCGTTATTGCTGTTGAACGGGCGCCAAATTAGAAATCAATACTGCTCCCATAAATTGATGGCAGTCACTTTTACTATGACTCTTATGGCCATAAATAACATTGGTTTCTTTTTTTACTTCCGAACGGCTTCTTCACAACATTAGAAGACGTAGCCATCAGAATCTTTTCGCTCTTGATACCACTTTCAACTTATTCCCCAGTCAGAATTATCTTAGTAAATCCAGGTGAAGAACTCCCAATTAGATGATTAAAGAATGGGCCTATCAAAGTACCCATGAACATATCAACTAATTCCCGGTCAGACAATGGAGGTTGGACCCTTCCAGCTAAGTCTCTCCACTTCCGGGCATACTCCTTGAACCTTTCATTCGAGCCCATGGACATGTTTTGCAATTGTACACGAGTCGGTGCAAGGTCAACATTATATTGATACTGCTTGTAAAAAGCAGCAACCAAGTCTTCCCACATGTGAATGTTGGTTCCTTCCAGCTGATAAAACCATTCAAGTTGAGTGCCGAACAAACTTTCTTGAGAGAAATGGACCCATAATTTCTTGTCAACAATATGAGGTTGGATTTTTCGAACATACGACCTCAGATGATGTTTGGGACAAGATACCCCATTGTATTTAGAAAAGATGGGGACCTTGAACTTATATGGGATGACCACCCCTGATACCAGACCTAGTTCTCCAAAATCCAATCCATACACCTTCTAGATTTCCATAGCCTTGAGTCTGTCTTCCAACTGCTTACACGGTATTGTTCGTTAAAGTAGTCTTCATCTTCATGAATAATCTCAGAACCCCAGTTATTCCTTCCTTCAGCCCTGACACTTCCACCATCTTCCTCTTGGTTGTTGTCTTCATCAGAGGAGATATTATTCACTTGAACTGGTTGAGCAGGGCCTTTGAATCTTCTCCCCATATTAAGGATAGCAACTGGCTTTCTAGTTTTCTTCTTCTTGGCGAGAAGCGCCATCAGATCTTTCTGTCCATGTGCCGGACTCAGAAGAGTCTCTTGAAATTATGCATGCTGAGCTTGGAGTTCCTTAACGATCTGTTCAAGAGCCATCTTATGCTGAAATAAACAGTAAGTAGATGAGAAAAACTGTATGAAAAACCTATTATGTAATGATGCATGATATGTAAATGCAATATTTTCAAGGACCTTATGGGATTTAAACTCATTAATCAAAAGGAAACAAAAATAAAGATTTCATTAGTAAGTTCAAAACTACAATTTCCTCTTAGGATTACAATGAAACAAAAGGGTCTCAAAGAGACAACAATATAAACTTCCAAAACCTAAAACTCAAGTCTCCCGCAGACGCTTCCTCTTTGCGTTGATGTATGCATTAAGGATTTTCTCCTCGTGAAGTTGCTTTGTCATATCCAACACTTTCTTTTCACTTGCATATAATTGAGTCTCAAAGGTGTCCCGTTCTTCCTTGAGTTGAATCCAAGACTTCTGTAATTCTTCAAGGTCAGTAGGCATATCTGGATGAAGAATGGTATAAGAAATATCCCCCTCAGCAACAGGCTCTACAATTACCGGTAAGACAGCGGGATATGGCATCATAAGGTTTTGAGCACAAGATCATACCCATCTAATGTAGGGATCCAAAAGGATGGAATTCTTTTGTCCCAAAGTCTTGCTATCAATCTTGTTTACCGTGCCCCAAGCATGTATAAACCTTCGAAGATAACCTTGAAAATTGTTCTTGTAATCGAACATAATACCTTGGATAAGCATGTCATGAGGTCCATCTCTTCGAGCATAACCAAATTGGCGTAAAGCTAGAGAAGGGTTGTAGGTAATACCTCCCCTAATGCCAAGGAGGGGAACATTAGGGAATTTCCCGCAACAGTCAATGATAGTAACATTTTCCAGAGATCAAGAACACTAATTGATATCTGAATAAGAGAGCGACATCATCCTTTGGGATCACCACAAACCTTGTTCATTCTTCAATACTTATCGGGGAAGGTGTGAAATAAACCACCTAGATAGCAAAGGTATGAAACGCATAAGAGTTCCTCGCTTTTTCATAGTACGAGTGTGAAGATAATTTAAAATATCTCCGAGCAAAGTAGGCACAGGGTTACGAGTGAGGAAAATTTTAACAGCATTAACATCTATGAGTTGGTCTGGATTAGGGAATAGCACCAAACCATAAATTAACAAAGCAAAGATTTCCTTGAAAGCCTAAAAACTTATAGCATCCAGAAACATCTGAGCCTTTTCTAATAGAAATTTAGCAAGAAAACCCTTGAATCCAATTCTTGTTTCCCAATTAGCTATGATGTCGGACTGCTTCAGATGTAAGGCTGCTACAATTTCTTCAGGTTGTGGATATTTCTCTAAATTTGTGAAAGGTGTCTGATCAAGAACAGGTATTCCTAGTAGCTTAGAGAACTCTTACATTGTGGGTACCAACTGATAATCTAGAAAGGTGAAGCAGTGATGTGAGGGATCAAAGAACTGGAATAAAACACTCATCGTGTGTTCTTCAAAACCCGAGGAAACCAAACTGAGTAGATGACCATGCCTCTTGGTGAATTGAGAGCTTTCAAGAACTTTTGAGACTAACTCCTTAAGTTGATAAGGTATCCTCATAAAAATGATCCAAACAGTATTTCTGCGAGCAGAGGCCATAACCTACAACAAAGAAACAAAGATAAATCCCTAGGTCCTTAAAATGGTTAGTGAAAATGATATGTATAATGATGTCATGATGTTATGATGTCATGTTCGAACAATTTTAATCAAACACAAACAAGACACACAAGGTCTTAGGTTTAGGCTTGCATGGAGTTTATAGGTAAGTACCCTCTTGAGTTTAGTTAGCTCAACCTGTCCTAAAAGAAGTAACCAGGTACTAGGAATCTCATATCACTAATCTTTCCTTCAGGAATTGTTTCAGCTCAAGCATCTGATTTGCGGCCGAAATATCCCGAGAGTCCAATCTCAATGAATGTAGTATCGAGTATCAACCAAATTCTATCTGCACCAAAGTCGACCATCTCACTACTTTCTAATGGATAAGTTGTGTCAACTAAGGTTCTAAAGTCAGTTAGTGCTTATGACACCACGCGACGGCCTAGTATTCTCCTTGACTGACTCAATGGACACCAGCACCAACCAATGTGTCGCACTAACATAGTCATCGCTTCAACCATATCGGTCTACACCGTACAATTTCCATGATCTATAGATACTTACCTAAAATTCCCCAGATCTGGGTATAGGATCTATACAATAAATAAACCCAAACAACCCTTTAAAAGTAAAGCAGGCAAGTCAAACAATGAAATCATTTAAATGTGAACTATCTCTAAGGTAACCCCACTTTTTAGTTTCCCCAGCAGAGTCGCCAGTTCTGTTATACGGTGGGAGAAATGACTTTTAGGTTTTGCGTTTTATTGCAAATGTTGCAGATAGAAAGAGTTCCCACCGACTTTTCTTTTATCCAATAAAGGAAAGGGTGAAAAGAATAGGAAATACCTTTTTAGAATTTTTGAGTAAGGGGGATAGGTTATCAAAAGGGAAGGTGTTAGAACCCTTTTCATCTGTAGTTATCTACGGGCTCTTAATCGCTAGCTTACTTTTTGAAATGCTTTGTGCTTATATATGTTTGAAAATATTTTGAAAATTCTTAAGTACGACAATTTTGTAATGATTCACGTATCGTTGAGAATGTATACAAAATGTTTGTTTTGAAAATATTTATTGAAAGAAAGTGTGAGGTGTGAAGCGATTACAAGCGATCTACCTACTCAAAAAGTCTTTGTTCTTTTCCTCCTCTTTTAGATAGTGTTACCCTACTATTAGTTATTAGGAAGCCCTATCATTGGATGTGAGGGACAGGTGCGGGTCATCGTACAGTCATAGAAGAAACTCTTAAGATGCTTTAGCAATTTTCGTAAAGGACTAAGATCATTTATCGAAGGTAGCATCAAAGGGTCATCGAGGGACTATGATCTTTTTTAATCGAGGGTCTTTGCTAAAGCGTCCCACGTTCGAGGGACATAACTGTTTTTATCTGAGGCAATAAGAGGGGGTCACCCTAGAGGTTCGCGTGTGCAAGGTGATTTGGTTTCAGTTAATTTGTCTTAATTAGGGTTATCTAGCGGTTAATTTTAAATCTTGCTATACACGCCTAATTACTATACAGTAATAAGTAAAATAGTAAAGACATAAATTAAATGTATTACGCTATTACAATGCTTTGGGAATGGGGGTACAAATTTGTGAATGGGGATGACATAAGAAATAAACACTCAAGCTATAATTAAATCACATAATACAAGTCCAAACTATTAAATAATTATTTGAGTTAAAACTCTTTTCATTTGATAAAATTAATTAATAATTTAATTAATAATGTCAAACAAAAATTATTTTAAAACTAATAATTATTTAAAACATATTTGTCTCTTTTTTGCATTTTATATTATATAAAATAAAACAAAATAAATATAAATAATAAAATATAAGAGAAAAGGTTAGAAAATGGGTCCGTTTGAAGCAATCTGGAGGTGCTGAATAGTAGGAGAAATCCAGGCCCAAATAAAAGGGTGTCCTGAGATCCTGCTTGTTGGCTTCAGGGAGGGTGCATCTTGGACATTCAGTCTTGTGCATTGAATGTTGTATGATGAATTCCAATGATAATCAGATGCTAGTGAGTGATGGTGCATGGTATGGTCGGTGGGGATGATATACAAGATTTCGCAGGTGGAGGATTAGGGGTTGTGATAAATGTCACCACTGGATTAGGCCTTAATCAAAATTATTTAACAAAATAAAACAAAAAAATTAAGTAAACTTAAGCATGTTTTTATAATCAATCCTCTTTATTCCCTTAACAATCTCTCGTTCTCTCTCCTTCTTGACAAAACAGAAACATTATAAATCCATCAGCACAAGATTTGGCGCGTCGGTTAAGCAAGAACATGGTGGCAGTGACGAAGAACATCACAGCGACACCATGAGGCCTCACGGTAGTGCTGTCGTGACAGTCCCAATTCCAATTTTTTTTATGTTTTTCGATTCATCTTTCTCTCCTATTTACTAATATGTGACTATTTTTTTCAGAAAATGTAACAATAGAGCCTAGATCTAAAAGGGGATTTCTAAACCCTAAATACTCAGTTGTGAAAATAACAAAGATTATGATGCTGGATGCGTAAATAGAAGAGAAAATGAAAAGAAAGGAGAGAGACAGAGGCCGTGAGATTTGGACTCACGAGCTTTCAACCTTTTGATGATTCTCCCGGTAATATCTTTTTGACTATGCTTGAATCTTCTTATCTTTCTCTCTGTAAATCACTTTCTGAAGGGTTTTTTTGAATCTCGAAAATGATGAACGTTAGGGTTTCTGTGTTTGATAGCTTGCTGAGATATTGGATCGTGAATGATTTTGCTTTGTGAAATGTTTTCTGCCTGGTTTTTTTGAAGGGTTTTTGAATAAAAATGGAAGATGATGCTATTAGGGTTTTTTTGTGCAACTTCTATGTTTCTCTGATGTAAACAATATTCTCTTCCTTTAATTTCTGTGCAATTGATGCTTATATACTGATATCATTTTAGGGTTTTTCTGTTGATGGATTCAATGACTGAGATAGCAGGCTTGTCAGAATTTCATTCCTGTATTGGGCTTCTGACTTTTTGTTTTGTTATTTTTCTGATATTTGTTTCTGTTTGTGGCCTCTGTTGAAATTTGTTACTGCAACCTTGTTTTTGTCTTTGATTTTGCTGAGCTGTGATATTTTACTGCTTTGTTTTACTATGAACCAAATGAATTCCCCTTTTTGTATGTTTGTTTAAGATTTACAGTAGGATAATTAGGCCTATGATTAACATTGTTTGTGAAATAACTTATATTAGGCCTTGGTTGTTGTTGGGCTGCACAATGATTGAATTAATCCCTAGAATTCTGATTCCTTTCACAACCCTAATGATGAGATTAGAAGAAAACTTTTCTTTAAAAATTTGTTCATGTTTGGAATTTTTATTCAAATATTGGTGGTTTGCTAACCATTTCTCTCTTTCTTGTTTCATGAGCAATGATGATTGGATGGAAAAGGCAAGGTCGAAAGATGAAGTCGTCGTGGCTTAAACATGAAGTTTGGAGGTATTTGAAGTTGACAAATAGAAAGATAGGTCGTGAAGCAAAAGACATGAAGATTGAAGCTTTGAAAAATGGAATTTTAGCAACTTTAGGACTTAGGAATTTTTAGGTTTAAAAATGTTTCATTTTTAATGTTATTTTTGTACAATGATTTGTAATGGCAAGACGGATTGTAACTTGAAAATTGAACTTGAACAATGGTATTTGGAACTTGAATGATGAGTATTTGAGTAATTTGACTGAAGTGTTTGAACAATGTTGAGGTTTGATCGATGAATGGATGATGATGAATTAATTTGAACTTCCAAACGATGAATGAAATAGTGTGAAGTTGGACATTGAATGGATGCTAAATTTTGATGAATTGGTATGCTTGAGTAGTCTTGAATTTGCACGCCTTGCTACTTAAGCCTCAAGAAACCTAAGATTACTACCTTTCCAACATTGGAAACTTTGATAAATGAACTTAATCAAATGATTCTTCAACTCTCAAATTTCAAACCAACTTGTATTGGGTAGCAACAAACAATCAAAAATGAACAAACGTTGATCATAATGAAACCCTTGCAATGATGAAGATAAGCCTCAACAAATCTTGATGGATATGATGATATATCTTTGAAACAATAGCCTTGACATAAATTCAATGAACCTCAGATGATGAACAAAACACGATAAAAACCATAATCTCTTGATGATCCTTAGTTGATGATTGAAAACATACTGAGACAAAACTCATGATGATGATGCTTCAAGGATTTTGTCAAGAAAGGCATAAACCATTTTAATACTTAGGAACCTGGTGCAAAATCCAATAGATGGGAGAAACACGATTCAAGATCAAAATACTTACAATTCTCAATTCTCTGATGAAACAAAGAATCAATGAGATATATTGAGGCCTAGAAAGCATGGGTAGCCTGAATGATCAAAATAAAGAGAAGATGAGGTCCATCTCAGACTGATTGGCAATACAACCAAAATCCATAGCTTGTAGAGAACTTGAGAAACAAAATAACCTTGATCCCATCATAAAATATGAAATGTATATGATGAAACATAAGCCACTAAAAGTAAAATGAAGAGAGTAAATTTTAAGATACAACAATGAGGTTTGATAAATCAAGATTAAAATGGTTTAAAATAACAAAATTTTCTCACTTCAAGAAGGATTATCCTAAAAGGGGGGAAAATCAAGATCATGTTCATATTGTAGTTGTCTATAACAAGGATAGTTATGATAGTGTTGGTACACTATAGTGGTGTCGAATTTGAAAATTGAAAATAGTTAGGTCTTGGACTTAGTATGTTCTTATCACACGTGCTTAAAGAAAAATACTTTGATCTGTGAACTAGGTGCATAATTGATTTTGTTATGATTTGTAACTGATTAATGGGATGGAGTTTTGATTTGTTATAAAAGAGTGCTTCATAATTGATTATTCAAGAATTAGTGATCGATTATTCGAGAAACAAATCATGTTTCCCTTCCCTAAATATTTTTCTTAAGATTGATTTGAAAATATGAAGTTTAGAAAATATTTGTGTGGTGTGTGTGTATTTTAATTTTAAGAGAGTAATTAACCATTAGTT
This sequence comes from Vicia faba, assembly GCA_948472305.1. Taxonomy (NCBI): domain Eukaryota; kingdom Viridiplantae; phylum Streptophyta; class Magnoliopsida; order Fabales; family Fabaceae; genus Vicia; species Vicia faba. The sequence goes on along the minus strand of OX451737.1, from coordinate 1,679,217,481 downwards.
ACAACATGATCGTAAATAAGAGGTAAAAAGAAAAAAATTGAAGCACTTGAATCATATTGATCATTTTTTGATTAAGTTCATTTCTTAACGATGATCTACATAACCAATCTTTTTTTTTTTTATCGATAATCAAAAAATAATTTTTAAAGCATAAAACCACATATTTTATTGATCTATATTATGCCTAACGTTAAATATTTAAGGTATTAATCTATTTAAAATTATAATTTCTCCCCTCACTTAATCTTCTTTCACTCCTTCCTCCATTCTATTTATCTTATTTTTCACTTTTGGCCTAAATTCTCTATTTTCTCAATTTAATTAAATAAATTAAATAAACAATTATTATTTTAATGATTATAATAATTCTAAATTAATTCTATCAACCTCTAACTCTCTCTCTACACTCTCATCTCAAGGACACACACCCTCAAATTTCCTATTCATTTAATTACAGCAACACAATAATTAAATAAATTACGTAAAAGTCAAAAATAAATCAATTAAGATAATTTAATCGAAATTGGGGTGTTACAGTACCAAGTGTTTGGATGTTCGAGTTATATTAAAGTCTTCGGTCTCTCTCTAAAATCATGTTCTCTCTGAACATGAAACCGTTATTAGTTATCTCTTAACTGTAACCTCGTTTACCTATCTCCGAGCATGAGTCATATAATAATATTCACAAATCATAACAGCAAACAAAATTAAATCTCAAACTCAAAAAGAGGTTCCTCTCTGAACCTGCAACTTTGTCAATGTAAGGTCAAAGGTAACGCCTATATGAATTACTCAATTAAAAAAATACAGCTCCTCTCTGAGTTACTCAACTCATAATATTTTACAAGTTCAACTCAATCACATAATTATATATTATTCACCAAAACTCGTCAATAGAGCAAACACATTTTAAACTCACCAACAGTGTATCAACAATTCAACTCAAAATCTATCAGAGTACACAGACAAATCAAAGGTAACTCTAAACAACTCAAAAAGAATGTTAGTAACATCTCTAAAGACTCAAACTGCAATTATTATTAATTATTTTAATTATTTATTATATTAGACCAAAACCTTTAACTGGTCTTCGGTAAGGGTTACTCAAAATCTATGTCCTAACTCTAAAATACGCCAATTAACTCCAAATACCAATAAAACTCCAACTATAACTCAAAATAATATTTTATCATAAAGAAATATTTTTATCAACCCTATTCACAACTCTAACCTAATCAAAATAAATTAATTATGCCAAACATTCAAAAACTCACTGAACTCAAAATTGCTCAAAAACTCATTGGACTCAATTACCCAAAAATTTACAAAACTTGACATCAAACATGAAAACACCGAATCTACCAGCGACCTGCCGCCAAACTAACCCACCCCGCGACCGACCCGCTGTTTCACAGCTTCCTCCGACCTGTCGTCTCTATACGGTGTATGCCCGAACTCCCGTATCCTTCGTCGTTGACCCTCTATCGTTGTACGACACATGCGCGAACTCATGTGTCCTTCGCCGCCTGTCACTACTGATCGTAAGTGCTATAGTTATTTTCCTGGCGGTTTGCTGCCATCGATTGCTGACACAACACTATTCATCGCTGGTGGCACTGTCGCCCGTCGCACCGCGAAAAAATACAAAGTCATCATCAAACTTTATTTATTCCAAGAGGAAAGGGAAAATATCGAGAAAACCCTAAAAAGTGAATAAAAATGGTTGTCACAACCAAATTCGGGTTCAGAAGTCGATTATGCAAGAAGAAGGTATTATAACCCCTCACATCTATTGTACTCAACGGGATCCACTTTGTCTGTTTATTTCTAAGGGTGTTATTTATCTAAAGGTTTACTTGCTATGAATGATAATGAGGGAAAAATAAGTTTTTATTTATTGTGCTCGCCTCAGTTTTGAAAAATAATGTTTTTTATTTGATTTTATTGGACGACGTTAACGTTCGCGTTCTAGTAGTTAAATGTTGCTTGTATGCTCGCGCATGGGAGACTTAAGTGTTTGTTTGTACTGCGGTAAAATGGAAATAATGTGTCCTTTTTGAAAAATATTTGAAGGATGCTCTAAGGCAAAAGTGAAGTTTGATTGGTTAAGATTGATTGTTAGGAGACGTATAGTAGATGATCCCACAAAACTGCGAGTATCTAGATATACGGGGAACCAGGAAGAATACACCGCCAATTCCTTTTTCATCCTTTAAGTATGAAAAATCACCTTGATTTGAATTGTACTAAAGTCTATGAACGGAGGTGAATACTTTGGACAATTGGGTCAAGCGTCCCGTATCCAAAGATATTCAAAACAAGGATAGGAATACACTGTCTCGTTCTTATCCATTTCTTAAGGATCATATTGTACGAATCAAATAGTTTTTTTAGAGTATTTAATGGTTTATTTGAAAAAAAAAAGATTTTTTGCTTTCATGGATGAAATAAAATAACAAAATGGTTAAATAAATATGGTGAAAAGTGGGAAATTGGATCAATATTGTCATGCAAATGGATTACCTATTTTTAGGATTTTGGTATGGGATTATTGACCTAAGGAAGCATACATGGTATAAAGCCTAAAATTTTAATTCAACATTAAATGATTAAAAGGGTTTTAATTACCTAATGTGAACCAATCTTAAGGGATCATGTAAAATATTATAGGTCACATTATTTATTTACAAGTGAGAAGAAATTATCATCATTAGAATCATGAACTTAAAGAAAAGAAAAGAAATCTAAATTTATAATACAATCTTAATTTCTTAATTCTAATCTATAATATAAATCTAACTAGGACTTATCTTAAAATTAATTTGGATTAAATCCTAATTAAAACTAATGTTATCGTGATTTTTCTAATGTTCTAAAACAAACCAAGATAAAAAAATGTCTCAAAAGGGGAATAAAAACCACGCCCATGGGTTAGGAAAGAAGAAAAGGGTGTGCAAAGTTTCAAAGGGGTGTTGGGCCATGAAGACTGAAACCTTATGATCTTATTTTTGTTTTTCAGATTAACAAAAAGGGTGGTGTGAAAGTAAGGAAATGATGCAGCAATAGTAAAACCAAATGGGCTTTATGGTTGAGCCCATACGCGAAATCCTGAAGGGAAAAAGAGGGATTAAACCTCATTTCAACCCAAACACCTCAAACTTACTCTCTTATTTTCTCCAGTAATCATGGCCACCGGGAATTGCCTCCACCGCGTTGGGAATCGCCCTTGGTGGCGGTGGAGGCCCTGGCCGTGAAAAATGATAACCATAATATTCATCTCACCATCCTCTTTCCATTTATACCCTTAGAATTCCATACACGCCTCAAAATTACAAGAAATCTAATCTTTCATTAGAACCCTAATCCCTAAATTAAATGCTATTCATATCCAAATTCAAGCAAAAACCAAAATGGTATTAATCTACACATCCTAGTCTACAACATGGTGAAAAGAAAGCTTAAAAAGGAGGAAGATAGAGGCCTACCTACGAGGTGATATTAAGCTTTGGAGTGATTTTTTGTGAGGTTTGGGGTGAGAGTTTGGCAGAGTAACAATAGGTTATGAATTGTTTATCATTCAAGGTAGTGATATGGGTCTTTTATAGATTTTGAGATGCAATGTTGGCCTTGGGATTAGATGAAGTTTGTTAAGGATTGGATGGATATGATTAGTTTCATTTGGAAGTTAGTTAGGGTTTAAGAAAAGAGAGGGAAAAGTTAGTTTGAGTTTAGGGTTAATCTGGTTTAATTGAAAAAGTGGGGAGTACTTGAGTCATTAGACCTCTGCCATATGACAGAGGTAGTTAGGTTGTTAGATGTTCCAGCTGGAGTAGTTTCTTTACAATTATAATTAGTTATGTGAGTTGTTAATGTGTTACTTGAATGCTAATGTACTTGGTAGTTTAAATAGAAAATTGGAGGTAAGTTTCAAATGAGGGGCATTTAGGTAAAATACTTATACAGAGGTGGTTAGTGTCACCTTGAATGTTGACATTTTTCCAAATTTAGACTTTTTTACCTTCCTTTGTTTCGTGCGTCTTAAGTAACCAACTAAATAAACTTTGTCACTTGAATAAAGCATACCAAATAACATTGATGTAAATCAATATGACAAAAAAAATTACTTTGGCCAAAAGTCAACCTTCCATGGTTGACTTTGACCAAAAGTCAAAGTTACTGCAAATGTCTCCAAGTGATCCCAAATGCTTCCACATGTTTCCAAACGTCTTCTCTTAAAAGTCAGTTGATGATGTGTACTAATATCCAAAACCTCAATGAATATATAAGTTTCCATAATCCTTGATTTAAATAACTTTGCTTTATATTGCACCATGGATAATAAAACATCATCAAAACCTTCCAGAATCCTAATTTTGAATCATACAGATGAAATCCAATGCATCTGAGGATCTTTGAACCAATCTCTGTGAATGCATGCAAATGAGTGATTCCTAAGAAGAATGAATGTATTTAGGTTGGAAAAAATGAATGAATTGTACAAAGTTTAAGCCAGATGAAATTGAGAAAGGGTAGGGAAATTTTGGGGTATGAGAGCTACCCCTATTTAGTCATCTTAAACTTGAAGGTGCGAATGGCAACAACCTTTTGAACATTCGAGGTAGAAGAATAATAAATACCAAAAACTGAAATTTGTCCTGTAAAGAGAAAGTGTGAAAGTGTTGTGATATTATGAGCAAACACGGTGGTAAACTGATAGAGGTGAATATTGTCATACGAGAATTGCATACGAGAATTAGGGATTGAGATTAATTTTCCAGGATAGGCTACCAGATGAGAACTAATGTTGGATTTAACGGTCAGACATGAACTGACTTCAAAATTGGCTACCAGAAAGGAACTAGAAATGATTTAGTCTATCAGATGGGATCTGGTTTTGATTATTAGATATTAGATTGGAATTGAATACCAGAAAGGAACTGGGCATTAAAATGTTTTTACAGACATGAATTGGGCTTTAAAATGATTCGCCATACGGGAACTAGATTCTTTTCTCTTTTGGATTGCCAAGTGGGTACTAGTTTTGATTTACTACATGTTAGATGAGAACTAACTTTTAGACGAGAACTAGATGACCTACTGGACGAGAACTAGATTAGGCTGTCAGACGAGAACTGACTACCAGACAGGGGCTGGATTTCAGATTAACTATCATACGAGAATTGACTACTAGACGATGAATGGGTTTGCACTAACTATCAGACGGGAACTGACTACTAGGTGGGAACTAGATTTACCATAACTATTAGATGGGAACTGACTACCAGGCGAGAACTAGATTTTTGATCAACTGTCAGACAATAATTGACTACTAAATAGGGACTGGGTTTTGAAATGATTTGTCAGGCGCGAATTGGGCTTTGAAATCCTAAGGTCAAGAGAACCACATGAATCTCTTAGGTCAAAGTAAAGATGCAATTCCCTAAAATGTGGCAATCACTTTGACTACCAAACATGCGTTGGGTGTCCTGATGATTGGAAAGGGAGTAGGTCATACATCTAGTCCCTTCTTGTATGCCCTAGGTGCAAGGTTAACAAATATGACTTTCTCGTGTGAAAGGAAATAAGGTTTGCAACAAGGTAAGTTCTTCAAAGGAAATTCACCGGGAATATCAGCTAGGAAATTTATGGGGATAACAATCTTTTCGTGGATGTATCATTATCTTTATTGATTCGAGTCCTTCGTATAAGGCACAAAATATGGCTTGTGCTTCGTATGCATGTTTGAATTTTATATGGCGTATCGATCCATTTTGGTGGATATTCTATGCGTTTGAGGATGCGATGTAATGATGATTATTATATGCAGAGTGTCAGTTGTGATTTGGACTTTTGTGGGGGGAAAGACAGGCTCACTGAGGCCTAATGATCGTGGTCTTGAGATACCAATATGGATTGGTGTTTAAAAGCTTACAATGCCAATGATCATTGTTTTTATTGAATTTGAGCTATGTGCGAGGTGGATCTTCAGGTATGCCAATTAAGATTTGGTTGTAGTCTTGATGGGGGGAAGTGACTTGGTCTGACTTCCCTTATATCCTGGATTGCTTGGGAATTGTGATATGGATATGGATATCTTTGGATTCTCTGAGTTTGCTTCGTTGCTGGGGAGTTATGTACTTGTTATCCTTAGAGGATGACACGTCTTGCAACTTGTGTTAGGTCGATATGAGCGTTGTGAAGCCTTTAGCTTGATTCCATGATAGTTGTCTTGAACATAATTTTCTTGAGTAGCTTCTCAAGTATGGAGAAAGAACACCCCTTCGTAGGGATCTTGTCCCTGTCTATAAAGTCTCTAAAATAATCTGTCTTGAATAGAAGACTGAAATATTTGTGCCATAATATGATATGAGGTGGTCTGCCCCAATATGTTGAGCCACACAATAAGTTGTCCCTGATTAACAAATTCTTGGAGAAATTTGTCGAATCTCGATGGCATTGCCCTAAATTGGTTGAACCTTGAAGATATTTCTTGACGTGATTTCCCCAGATTGGTTAAACCCCAAAGCGACTTACCTTTTTTTCTCAACAGAGTCTTTAGGAAATCTCCCCCTTGGTGGGATCAATTTTGAATGGATTCCCCTTGCTTGACAAAGTCTTTATGCAGTTTCCCCCTTAGGGTAACATTCTTTCAAGGAATTTACATCTTGTGGGATTGCTTGGAGGTGATCAAGTTTCTTAGTTGTTATTCATCATTTGATCTTCCTTGATGTCACGTGTTTACTCATAAGTAAAAGTTGTTCGTTTTGAGGATGATAATCCTAATACAATGCTTACGCTAGTTTCAAAATCAAAGTTTTTTATTGAAACAATGTTGTGACATTCAGTGATCCAATTACTGGTCATATCAAAATCAATACTAATGATAAGAAAATCTCTAAGAGTTAGTTTTTCGCGATATTGATGTAGTACGCTTTCAAAATAAATCGTGCTTCAGTTAGGTCTTTTGAGGGTTGTAACATGGCCTGGTTCACAGTTTTAGAAAAAAAAGGATTTACGACTCAAAATTGTATTTTAACCTGCCTATTCTCTGTGATGTTCTCTAGTCCCACGTCCAGTTATTTTGACATGAGTGTCCATTTTTTCAAAAGGGGTTTCAGATTTTAGACGTGATGGTTAAGGAACCAACGAGGTTTTCTGACGTGGCAGTCACCCTGTTTTGTTTGTAGTCACGTGAATTTATTCTTGTTGATGATTTTCTTTTAGATTCATCTTTCGTTCTTGTCTTTTGCTTTCATTTTTCCTAATTTTTTCTTGGACTTATTTTTTTGATTTTCTAGTCCAGCGGGATGCCCTAATTTTTGCCTAAGTCACTTGTTTTTATGTTTTGGACTTAACGAACTTTTTCTCTTTTTCTTTGGTTTTGATTATTTTTTTTTTGCATTCCTCGTCATTTTTTATTTTTGAATAAACAATGGTTTGATATCGATAAACAAAAAAAAATGAGTGAACACAAATGGATTTATCCAAAACATGCATATTCGTTTCATTATTATTATCGTTCGAAAACAAACAGATTCTAACAAGTGAGTAACACTTAACAAACAAACAAAATTACAAATGAAAATGATTGAACAACCTAATGATCTTCAATGTTGGGGGATAGTTTCATACTTAATCCACCACTTTAAGGGATGCACTTTTGCAGTCTTGACATTTATTCGGGCTGGGGGTTTCTGGTTACCAACATGTTTCCTCCTTGAAATGATAAGTACTTCTTGTCAATCAACTCATGTACTTTAGCTTTGTAAATGTTACAATCTTCGGTTGAGTTCCTTGCTGACCCAACATGATACCCGTATTACACGTTGGGATTATAACCAAGTGGGAATGGTTGCAGAGGAGGCTTCAGAGATTTTGGAACCACCAATGAGCTTTGAATCAGACATGGCAGAAGTTAACTGTATATCGTAGGAATTGGATCCAAAGGAGTATTCCTTCTTTCTAAATTATTTCGAGGTCTGTGCTAATTCTGATGCTGATTGTTTTGCTATTTTGGAGTATACTGCTATTGCAGAATGTATTACTCTTGATAGGGAGATGGTTATTGTTGTGACACCTATGGTTGTTGGCCAAATGTTGCAACATATGCTTGTGGAGCATAATGATTAGGGACAACAGTTGCTGCTTGACAATATGGTACTTGATAGGAAATGGCCTCTCCTTTATCAACCGTGGTGGCATTGGTCTCTTCCTCTTCCTTCTTAGCGAACCAGGAGAAATGTTTCTTGTTATTACTGTAGCAACTGGTTTTTTAATCAAAGCCGCCACTATTAGTTTTTATCCTAGGGAAGGGAATCTAACAGAAAACCCTAATTCGCAGATAGAGATTCTAGGTTTCAGACTCAATTAGAAGAAAGGAAGGTGTTAAGCATCTTTCATCTACCTTGTTCACAAGGATACTATATTTTAGGTTTAGGTTTGGGGTAAACAGGGTTTTAAATCTTACTTAAGAGGAAGGGTTTAATTTTTTTATAATGGAACTCGCTACGATTTTTGATCGTATGCCTACGTATCCTCTTGCGAGGAATCAAAGTCCCAATTCGTAGCTCGTATGATTTTGATGTTTTTAGGGGCTTGCAAACATATTTTGAATCACCTCGTACTTGGCCGGAAATAGTGATTGCGAAGATTTTGACTAAAATCGCAGTAAGTCAAAACCCGTTTGAAACCCTTTTGCAAAAATAGTTGATTAGCTTAGTTGATTGCAAAAAATAGTTTGTTATTTGTTAGTGTTTTTTTATTCGTATTAATTGCGAAGATCTTGATTAATGCATGATTAAAAAAATATTTAATGCAAATAATATATGAAATAATATATGCAATTTTAACATAAAAATTATTTATTTGTTAGTATATAAATAATGATATAATTATTTATAAGCAATAAGCAATATTTACGTAGCAAATAGAATATAAGAATAGTAAATAATAATAATAGCAAATATAATAATTATAATATAATAATAATAAAAAAATCAATATTTGATAATAATACTAATTATTTTAAATAATGTATATATATATATATATATATATATATATATATATATATATATATATATATATATATATATATATATATATATATATATATATATATATATATATATATATGTGTGTGTGTGTATATATATATATATATATATATATATATATATATATATATATATATATATATATATATATATATATATATATATATATATATATATATATATATATATATATATATATATATATATATATATATATATATATATATATATATATATATATATATATATATATATATATATATATATATATATATATATATATATATATATATATATATACACACACATATATATATATATATATATATATATATATATATATATATATATATATATATATATATATATATATATATATATATATATATATATATATATATATATATATATATATATATATATATATATATATATATATAGTCAGAAATAATATATGAATTATAAAAGAAAATAAATAAATAAAATTCAAGGGGGTGCAATTTCTAATTAACAAGTAAAACAGGGGGTGTTATTATTAGGACTCTGGCTGGGTCCAAATATAATTCAGACAGGGGGGATGCAAATGCCTTGTTTTTTTAGTAATATAGCAAAAGGGGGGGGGGGGTGTTAGAATCAATGGGCCTAAGCCCAAAATGATTAATAGAGGGCCGAATAGATCTAGTGTGGTGAGGGTGCACGGTTGCTAACACAGACTTGGCCTAGTGGTCGTCTAATTACGATCTGATGGATGAAAAACGAGGGAGTATGATCATTATTATGTATGCGCGCGTATGGGAATGTTACAAATCATATTACTTGTTTTTATTCATTTTCATAATTTTTTGTTTTACAATAGCTTATCCTCTTCCTTCTCTCTCGCTGTAAAACACAACCCTTCATAACCCTAGCGCCCAATTGCAGCGGCGCTCTACTCACTTCCTCCCTCTTATACCACCTATCCAACCCCTCAAACCCAGTAATCAAAGATAACAGGAATAAAGACCAAAACTAATTCGTTTATCCCTTTTGTTTTCACGTTCTGAGCTTCGAGTTTCTTCTCCAATCTTTTGCTAATCTCTCTCTGTTTTCTTTGATTTACCGGTCACAGTGAAGATTGAAGTTGATGGTGATAGCGATGGCAGAGGAATAGCGATGGATCACAGTCAGGGTTTCAGAAATTGAAACCCCAACCGTCCTCTTCAGCAATGGTTCTTCCTCTTCCTTGCCGTCTCCTCTGTTTTTTGATTCATTCTTCTTATATTATCCACCACCTCTTTAATTTCTATCCTCCTTCTGTAAAAACCCCTTTCTATCACCGTACCAGCCTCCCTCGTCTTTGTATTCCTTATTAGTATATATAGGTTTAGAACTTTAGGGTTTGAATTGCTATAAGTTCGTTAGCCTTAGATTTAGGGATTAGGGATTAATTGATTCTATAAATTTGTATTTGATTTTGCTTAGTAACAAATCCGTAACACTGTAACCTGTATAGTTTTTTTAGATTTGTTTTTGTAATAAGACTTGATTATGAGATATTAATTCATTGTAAGTTGTAAATTGATTTCCAAATTTTGTAATATTTGATTTTTGTAATATATGAATTCTGGATTTGATTTAGCTTTTAGATTTGATATGTTTTTCTCAATTTCTACAGTAGTTGTAAAGAAACAATCATATGCGTTAGTTCTGGTTTGATTGATACAGTAACTGTTAGTTACTTTTTTTGTTGGCCTTGCATTGCTATTTTTGTTCAGCCCATGCGTAAATGGATATTGGCCCCAATCAATACTTGCTTTTCTATTATAAACAAACACTTTTGGTTTACAACAACATCAGTTTTTTACATCATTGGGCCCAAATGGCCTCTAACCCAATAAACAAATTTTAATGACTAATGCACACATTATAGAATTTAACAGCAAAATATATCAGATTTTCTTTAGTAAAATAACAATTTTCTTTTAATTATAATAAGACTTCCTTTTCCAAAATGTCAGACGGGCCAACTTAATGGGCCCATTCATTATATTTTTTTCCTTTTAACAAAAACAATCCCTTTTCATTTTTCAAAAAATATAGTTCTAAATTAATCACTTGTGAAAATAATAATTTTTCTTTTAAGGCAGAACGATACTACAAATATCAAATGGGTTGGTAACAGTCTTAATGGGCCTATAATTTGTAACTACACCTCTTATTCACTGTTTACCACCAAAACGGAAATGGGTCATGGATATATTTAATTTCTACCCCTCTTTTACCAATAAACTATTTAATAATTAATAACTTAACAGTTTTCCTAAAATAATTTTCCATTTTCGAATCGCATGGGCCATTGGCCAACATGCTACGTGAATGGGTTCACAGATACACGAGTCTTTCTGATTTTAGAAAGCCCCGCTCTCTTGAATTTAAGGTACACCCTCTTAGTCGGATAAATACGGACCATCAGATACTGTTGTACCGTCTTTAGTTGAATATTTATTCAATTTTTTAATCTCGAAAAATAAAATCATCGAGGTAGGAAAAATTTGGGGTACGAAAACTGCCCCTATTAAATTATCTTCCAGCCGAATAGCGTGAGAAAATCTGAATCTTGTGCATTCTGGTTGGAAGCTTATTTAATACTTGAAGTATCCCAAAATTTGTCCGACAAACATAAGGTTACATTGATATAACATACCCTTATGAGTCTCAAGGAAGTAGGCAAAGCCGATGATGTATCTCTTACTGGGGTTTGATTATGAGGTAGATGGTTTTGAACTTAAGAGCGCAATTTTGTATATCTTAGTTTTACTTTTGATCATTCACCTATTTGGAGGATGAATACAATAATAATTGATGATGCATGGCTGCTTGAAAATTGAGGCCATGAGTTATGTTCGCGAATCGCTGCATGGCGTCTAAGGCGATAGGCTAAATCTTGTGTTTTTGGGCATCGATGTGTGAAGTCTGAGGCGATGGTCTATGTTATGTAGTGAAGAAACACATTGCTGCATGAAGTTTGAGGAAATGGGTTAAAGTTTTGTTTTGTTTCGAGCATCACTGCATGAAGTCTGAGGCGATGATCAGTGTCGCGGGATAAGGAAATACATTGCTGCATGAAGTCTGAGGCAATGGGTTAAATTTTTGTTTTCGGACATCACTGCATGAAGTCTGAAACGATGATCTGGAGCTTGGAATAAAGGAACACATTGTTGCATGAACTATGAGGAAATAGGCTTGGTTCACAAATCGCTGCGTGAAGTCTGAGGCGATAGGCTAAATTTGTATTTCTGAGCATCGCTGTATAAAGTCTGAGGCGATGGTCTGGAGTTTGGAACACATTGCTGCATGAAGACTAAGGCAATGGGTTAGGTTCACAAATCGCTGCGTGAAGTCTGAGGCGATAAGCTAGATTTGATTTTCGAGCATCGCTGCATGAAGTCTGTTGTACCCCAATTTTTTCCCCTAAGATCCCTTCATGATACCATATTGATTCAATCACAACAAGATCACATTAGGGCTTTTGGTTCTCCTCCCTATCTCTAGCTTTTCTCTTTGAGGAATCTCCAGGCACTTGGACTTGTTTTTATTTTGTGGTTATGCATGTTTTGTTTTGACTTTCCTTTTAATTAATAAAATACAATGTTGGTTTGTCTTACTTGTTAATAATGTAGGTAAAGGCAATGTGGCTTAGCAAGTTGATCCATGGGTTCATGAGTCTATTCCCATGCCCTAGTTAATAAAGTTTGAGAAATTCAAACCTCACCATTGAAGTTGTTTTGGAAGAAATGGTATGGCAAGGTTTATTTTGGTTCACCACATTTCAAAGTTATCAAGATTGATTCAAAAGTACAAGGGGTTGATTGAAGAAGTTGTCATGGTTGGACAAGACCTTGTTCCCATTGGTCACAAGTGCATATTTCTCTCAATTCTCAAGATATGGAAGTGGTTTTGGTTTCTATTAGTTCTCATTATCATCCTCAACAACTTCTATCTACAAAGAAAAAGTGTTGGTACAAGAAGGTTGTTCAAAATTGTCAAAGTTCCTCAAAGCATTTTCTTGATCTAGGAGCTAGGGTTTTGAACTTCAAAGAAGTATATCTTGCTCATCTTTTGGTATTTTTGAGTGATTCCAAAAACATCCTTATCTTTAAAGGGTTATTATCAAATCACTTCAAAATTCTCAAGGAGTTTTCATGTGGAAGAAACTTGATGATGAAGAAAGATTACAAGTCCTCCAGATGAATCCCCAATTTCCCATGTGTGACTTCAAATGATCATAACTTGGTCAATTTTTATCACCTTGATCCCACTATTTTTCCATAATGATCTTGAGGATGTGAACTTTATTCCTTACTTTATGTGCAAAGTTATAAAATTGATGGAGGATTCCTTAAGGATACAAAAGATTATAGGTCATTTCATGATTTTTTGCCAACTTCAATAATTCATAACTCTCTCAATTTTTGGAGATTTTGAATGGTTCAAGTTTCAAAATGTCATTCAAGAGGTCTATTTAATGCCATCTTTTTCGGTCAAGAGCAAATTCCAAGAGGAAGGCCATGTTTGGATGCAAAACATTATAGGTCACTTTGGAAGAAAAACTTGAAATATTTCTAAGTATGGAAAGTCAACTTTTCCCCCCAACTTTGACTCATTGTAACTTTCATCTCAAACATCCATTTGATTCCATTCTTTTCCCATTGCAAAGCTTGTAACCTCATCTTTCTAAAGCTTCAATAATCATGCCTTAAGACCCCTTGAGTTGAGAATGCCATTGATTTGAACTTGATAACTTGAAGCTGAAGTTTCTTCAAAAGTCAGAATTTGAAATCCTTGATTTAACTTCTAAACACATCTTTTCTGTGTGTTTTTGCTTCTAAACATGTTTAGTGAACTTCTAGAAGTGATTAGCATAGCAAAACACGCGTTTTGGATGAGTTTTGATCAAACTAGAAGTCACACTTTTCTTGTTTGCAACTTCACACGATTTCCCTCCAAACTTCATCATTTCACACACTTGAACATTCCATTTGATTCCCTATAAATAGAGGGTCATCCCCCATTCATTTTCTCAAGCTTGAGCAACCAGAATCACCCTTCCAAACTTGCTCCATAACTCACTTTTCTGCAACTTCGAAATCAGTGTTCAAGCCTTTTTCAATCTGTTTTTTCTATCAATTCACCTTCCTTGATCTTCCCTGAAGTTAATCATACAATTACTTTCAAGAATCGTGACCTATATTGATCCATAGAAGTCCAGTTTCAGAGCTCTGCAACTCAACTTCAATAGGTAGATTTCTCCATCAATTCTTCCAAACTTTGATATCATTGTGAAGCTCTCATTGCCCTGGTTCTAGTCGAAACACTTGCTTTTATCTAGAAATACGTTTTGACCATGAAATTTCAAATCTCTTTTCAAAACTTCCCTTCCAAATTGCTTGAGCTACAGTTTATATAAATTTTCCGCGAAGGCGTGGTTGTCTTCGTCTTGATGAGACGAAGCGAATGGCATAGGTCTGAGCTTCTGAATTTATAGTTTGAGAGACCTGCAATTTCACGTTGGCTGGAGGTTGAAGATGACCAACGTGTCACCTTCCAACCAATGATGGCTTGCCATTTGTTTTTTTTTGAAAATCTGATTTTATATTTGATTCAGTGCTTTATTCACTAAAGTCCATAACATGCACAGCGCGATAGGTCCACTTGATCTGTTTACTAACGCGTTTTGACAATGATCAGATGGCCCATATTTTTTTGGTTTGATATTTAATTTTCTGATTTTTATTTTAATTGATTTAAATTTCAAAAAATCATAGAAAATTCATTTTAAGTCCAAAAAATCTGAAATAATTATGAAAAATATTTTTGATTTTTCTCTTTCTGATTTTTATTTTTTCACAATTTTATTTTGTATTTGATATTTTTTTTATAAATTTTCACTTTATTTGAATTGTTTTAAATGTTTAAAAATACTTTTATGCATTTTTAAATTCTGAAATTTTTTTGGAATGATCCAATGATATTATAACAAATATTGGTGACCTTATTTATTTTTTATTTCTGACTTTATTATTTTTTTAAATCATTTTTGGTTTATTTTACTCATTTATTTTAATTATAAAAATAGTTTCTGACTTTAAAAAATTACCAAAAAATTTATGAAAATATTTGAGTCCATTTTTGATTTTCTATGACCTTACTTATATTTTCTTGATTAATTTGAACATAGTTGATATTTTTCTCTTTTTTTCTTCTATTTTTAAAACTTTTAAAAACCCTTTTCAATGCATGTATTAAATGAAATATTATTTTGTGATTATTTTTCTGGCTGATTTTGGGTTGAATTTTTGATCATGAACTTTGTTAACATCATTTGATCCACGGTGTTGAGTCTAACTCCATAAAAATTGATGAATTATTTTAATAATAATTTGATTAAATTTTAATTCAAAAGTGGTTTGTATATTCTTTCCCACCCAATTTCATCTCATCTCCTTCTTATTGCACTAAGTGTTATTGAAGCATGATCTCTATATCATGTCTCAAAACAAATGGTGCATAGATTTATATTGACCGACCTCAAAATAGGTGCGACTTCTATATAAGTCCACTTACGATTTCTTAACATAGCGCTAAATTTTGTCCCGATTCGAATAAATGATCATTCGTGGCCCAAACCTATGTTTGCAAGCCCAAGTATGTTGATTTGATCTCTTTGATCCAATAACCTTGGGATTCATTGTATGGAGGCTTTGGTTCTACCAATCCTCTAATGGATCTACATCACTTTTGGTCAACGCGGATCACTTAAACATCGTTGATCATTAAATGTTACTCTTTTGAGGATTACAAAATGGATGATATACTTGACAAAAAGCAAATGCAACTTGTTGTGTGGAGGCTTTGGTTCTACCAATTCTCTAATGAGTTCCAAATGCAAGTTTCAAGATGGTCATCCAACTAACCACTAATTCTTGACAATTGATTTTACTTTATGCTTTTATTTTTTATGCTTTATGTACCATTTACTTTAGCATTTACATTTCATGCTATTTTTTCATCTTTGCTCACTTGAGCCCCTTTATATTCTTGTCATTTTTCATTTTTCCCACTTGAGCTTTTCTTTTCTTTTTTAAGATACCTAATAATCAACATGAACCATAAAAAGCTTTAATGACACTTGGACTATTTGGTTACTATCCTTGACATTATGGAGTTTTGGACTTCTTGGACTTAGGATTAGAAACCTTGGCCTATGTTGGAGACCTTGCGACCTTAATTGATATTTTGTCTGGAGTTCTTGAGGCTTACCTCAAGACACTGGGTTGTTTGTTTTTTTTATGTGCAGGTTATTTTGATTACATGCTTTGTTTGTAATCTGGAATTCACCCATATACAGCCGTTACTCTGCCCATTTTTTATGAAGACTAAATACATTCGAAGTTTGGTTCTCTCAAGAGGTCTAGTATTTTTGCTTGTTTGGTTTCAATCCAAATAATGAGAATTCTATCTTGACTCATAATGTCAAGTATTGGCTTCTTGTTGGTTAGATGGTTCTTATCCCTAGCTTCAACCATATGCTTTAGGATAGTCTATTCTTATCCTCCCATCTTCTTTAATTTCAAAAATCTCCTCCCTCCTTTTGAAAACTCTTCTTATTTTTTAAACTTGAATCATTTTCATAATAAACTTGGACCTAGGTCCATGTATTTTTAAAACCTTTTCATAAATAAACTTCAATCAATTTGATAATACCTTGACATTTTTTTGTGAGAAGACTAAAAGTCAATCAATCTCATTTCAAACCATTTTGCCACTTTGGCTTTTTTACTTTAAACTTTTCTCAAAAGATTGGAATCTTGTCAATCCTTATAGTGATGCAAACAACTATACTTCTACAATATGTAGTAAAGAGAGATATTTTCCACTTGGTTGTTGAGTGAGGCATTGTTGATTTTAAGATCTAAGCCGTATCCTCCACTTTGAGATGATGCAAATTCTCCTTTATCATGATTGTGGGTAGTAAGTATGTTTTCCACACGGACAATGACAATGTTGTCTTATCTCATAAAATTAACCAACACACTTGTGTTTTAAAATTTCCAAAAGGTGAACTACGTGTACCCTGATCCCCTATTGTACGAAAGGTGATAAGTAGGCACTAAAGGTTCGCAACTACGACGGGTGCAAAAAAATCATAAAAAATAAGTTTCTCTTCCCACCTCCACCATCTATTTTACATACAACATTTTATAGCCAAAATATATAGATTTTTACAAAGAGGTTCCTGCGGAGTACCGTAGATGTTTAGGGTGCTAATACCTTCCCTTTGCATAACCAACCCCCTTACCTTGAATCTTTCCCCCTCTTTTTGGGTTACTCTCTCTTTTCCCATTTCTTTGGAAACAATAAAGCGCGGTGGCGATTTTTATTTTGATCTGTATAAGTCTAGTCAATCCAATGGCTTAGTTGTTGTACCCTAAAATTTGCCCTCTCATTTATCAAGGATTTTCACACAAGATCTTCTATGACATCAAGTTTGAAGCACTGATACATCAATTTAGGCTTGGAATTGGCAAAAGGGCAAAATGGTCAATTGCATACTAGAAAGTCAAACTTTGACTTTTTGGTCAACATTACATTCCAAAGATCAAATTTCATCAAGACATTCAAGAATATCAAGCTTGATCATCAAGAAGTTAAGAAAGTCAAAAGTCAACTTGAAAATTCAAGATTTCCAAGACTTAGAAATTTTGTAAGTGTCTTTATACATGATAATTTCATCACTTCATGCCATTCTTTCACTAAGATGCAAGACAGTTCAAGGGAAACTTTCAACATGAAAATTGTAGATCTCCATGATATCTACAATATTTCTTTACACAACTTCTCCTAAATATGCTTGGATCTCAAGTTATAAGTTCATAAAGTCATGGCATTTTCATTAAACACTTAGAGAAATTTTCAGCAGTTTTGGTCAGGTTTTTATCCCAAATTCTTGGCCAATTTTCATCAAGTTCCAGTTTGATTTAACAAAAATGGTCAACATGAAAGTTTTAGAGGGTGTTTCAAGCTTTCCAAAACATCCAAGAGCATGAATTTATCATATTTGAGCTAGGAGATTCAAGGGCCTGAAGTTGGACATTTATTCTTGAATTGCAAGCCATTTTTGTTGAAGAACACATAATCCAATTGGCATGATGTGCTGCATAATCTTACTTTGCAGGCCTTGTGACTTGCAAATCTTACCATAATTTAATGTTTACAAAAACTTTTGAGCTATGGTCCATTTGGTCTAAGCATTGTCCAAGTGATCTTTCCATTTTTGGCACAAAGTTGACATTACCATTCTTGCAAAGTAGCTTTAATCACAAAGTTAGCTCTCCTTGAGCCTCTAAATTATCCCTTCTACACACACTCAACATACAAAATCTGAAGGGCATGCTTCCAACAACTCTATGCAACAAAGTACAAAGCATTGGAACTATAATCTTCAAGCTTGCTTCATGTACAATCTAACCTAGCCATAACATGTGATTCAAAATCTGAGTTTTGTTTCAAGTCTCAAACCTTCTCTATAAATAGAGATGCCAATCACAAGAGAAAGAGGTTAGAAAAAATAGAGAGAGGCCAGAAAAAAATAGGAGGAGAAACTAACACTAAAACTCATTTTTAATGTCAAAAAACCAGATTTGTCCACAAAACCTCCATTTTTTAGCTTTAAAGTCCAAATCTTTGAATCTCATACCTTGCAAGTTTTCTCCAAACAAACCATCCAAACACTCCATATACACCATATAGAAGTTGTTCAAACATAAGAATAAATTCGGTAACATCATTACCACCATCTTCTAAACTCAAAAAAACATACATTGCAACTTAACCTGGTTGGAGCGGTTCAACCATTTTCAACATAAAAGGAAAGTTGGAGCTACTTCAAGAAGGTTAAAGGAGCTTGATCAATCACCACTTTACACTCGGAAACATCCGTACGTGTCCTAAAGGTTCTGCTTCGAGAGGTAAACTTTCTCAAACTGTGATCTCATTGTTCATACATCATTTGCTTTTGCGCTCAAAAGATATAACCAGCCAGATCAAAGAGAAAAAACTAATAAAAAGCCAGACTAGAGGTTGACACGAGTGCCCGTGTCACATGACACGGCCCGTGTCAGCTTATTTGGGTTGAAAAAACATAGTAAAATGCAAGTACAGAGGCTGACACAGGTGCCCGTGTCAATCGACACGGCTCGTGTCAGAGTTACTGGTGCGTACATGACCAAAAAAGGACGAACAGGGGCTGACACGGGCGCCCGTGTCAAGTGACACGACCGTGTCAGGATGGCTGGGACTAAAAATACGCATAAAAGTCATGGACAGGTCCTGACACGGGTGCCCGTGTCCCCCGACACAGCCCGTGTCAGCTCGGGCACCAAATTTCTTGATTTTTGGAGATTTTTTAGGTTCTTTTGGACATATTGCATTGCTTGGAAGTGCCCTAAATTTATAAAACCTTTTTGTTCAAATGAAACCTCAAAAACACTTTTCTAAACAATTAACTTAGACTTAGGTTTTTCTTCAATAAAAAACCCTAAAAAACAATTTCTCTCACTTTACATCTTCTTGCATATTCTACTATTTTTGCATTATGAATTATGTAATTGTCAAAGCCTTGTAATAGTAATTAGGGTTTAATTTTCTTGCAATCCCCATTTGTACATTTGTATACCCCATCCCCATAATGATGTAATAGCATAGTAATTTTACTTTCCGCAATTTATCGCTTTCATATCAATGCTAGTAAATTAGGGTTTGTATGGGAAGATAAAACCAACAAGTAGATCACCCTAATCAAGACTAAATGCATGTAAATAAAACACATTTTCACACTTACACCCTTAGGGTAATTCCACTTGTTGCCTATCAGAAAATAGTCATGTCCCTTGAGCATGGGCGTTTTAGCAAAGACACTCGATAAAAGATCGTAGTCCCTCAATGACCCTCGATGTTGCCTTCGGTAAACGATCTAGTCCCTAAAACGACATTGCTAAAATGTCCCATATGTTGCCTTCTATGACTATACAAACTTCCCAATGCCCGTCCTTTCACATCCAACGATAGGGCTTCTTACCAAAACAATGGGAAGATAGAAATGTCTAAAGGAGGAGGAAAAGAACACCTAAGACCTTTTGAGTAGGTAGGTTCGCTCTCAGTTACTCGCTTGCTCACAACAAAAACATTTCATATACCTACACTCTCACTTTGAAATTTTTTTAAAGACAACATTTTGTACGCGTTCTTATAGAGACGAGAACCGTTACAAAGACACCTTTTCAAAATCACTTTCAAAAACACATCTCACAAACACCTCTTTGAACTATTTTCGTAACAAACACTTTGTATACATTCTTATAGAAACGAGAATCATTACAAAGTTACATTTTCAAAATACTTTCAAAAACACACACCACAAGCACATTCAAACAAAAGCAAGTGATCTAGCAAGTAACTAAGATCCTATGGAAAACCATGGATGAAAAGGGCGCTAATACCTTCCCTTTTCATAATCTACCCCCCGAACTCAAGAAACAATCTCAAAGGTCTTTCCTGTGCTTTTTCACCTTTCCTTTTGGTTAAAATAAAAGTCGGTGGCGACTCTTGCTAACCGCAACATTTGTGATAAAAATGCAAAAACCTCAAGTCAGTTCTCCCACTGTATCACAGGATTGGCGACTTTGTTGGGGACTTTTTAAAAGTGGGGTTACCTTAGGGTTAGATCACATTTATTTGCTTACATTTGTTTGACTTGTTTGCTTTACATTATGGTTCTTTATTGGGGTTTGAATCCTCCACCCGGATTTGGGAAACATTATAGGTAAATAGCAATACATTGTGGAAACTATGTGGGGTATACCGACATGGTCTAAGCAATAACTATGTTAGTGTGACATATTTGTGGGTACCGGTAGCCTTTGAGTAAATCAAAGAGAATACGGGGCCGCTGAGTGATGTCATTAAGCACTAATGAACTTCTAGAACCCTTTACTTGACCGACTTGGCCTTTTAGGATGTAGTGAGATGATCGGCTTTGGTGCAGTCCGAAGTTGGTAGATACTCGATACTACACTCATTGAGGTTTGATTTCTTGGGATATTTTGGTCGCCATTAAAGAGGCTTGAGCTGAAACAATGACCAAGGAAATTATCCAGTGATATTGAGCTCCTTAGAACCCGGTTACTATTATTAGGACAGGTTGAGCCAACTAAACTTCAAGAGGGTACTTACCTACAAACTCCACGCAAGCCTAAACCTAAGGACTTGTCTGCTTTGCATGTATATGATTATTTGTATAAGCTTGTTTACTTTGCATACTTGTACATAACATCATACCATAACATTTTCAATAACTGTTTCAAGGATCTCAAGGGCCTATGATGCAGGGTCACATTGAATCAGATGTCTATCAAGGGACAAGAGGATTTATTTTCCTCCGACCAAACACCGTCAAACATCAAGTACAACAAACTTGAGTCAAGGGCTATGACCCACTTGACATGGTGAGCTTGATTCTCGTGGAAGGACATCCACCGATATAAAGTTCTCCAATCAAAGATGTTGATCAAAGTTCAAACTTCTAACTTTTTCTTGTGTTTACCCCGCGAGATCCTTGAAAACATGCATCCACATATCATGCATCATATCATGACAGGTTTCTCCCATACAGTTCTCCTTATAATCCTACTGTTTATTTCAGTAAGATGGATATGGAACAGAATGTAAAAGATCTCCAAGCTCAAAATGCTCAATTCCAACAAATGTTTCTGGCTATGGCTAAGGGGCAAGAGGACCTGAAAGCTCTCCTTCTCAAAGACAAGAGGAAGAAGTCCAAAAAGTCAGTAGGCGTCCTGAACTTGAGAAGAAGACCTAAAGACCTAGATCTTTCAACTCCATCCAACATAGGGGATAGTCTTGAAGAAGACCACAATTTGGAGATTGATGAAGTTGAAGCTGACTACTCCGAGGAACAATATCCTCCCGCTGATGACAAGTACAAACAGTTGGAGGATCGCCTCAGTGCTATGGAGATTCAACAAATACCTGGCTTGGATTTAGGAGACATGGGTTTGGTTTATGGAGTGGTCATCCCGCTAAAGTTCAGAGTCCCTACCTTTGCCCTGTACGATGGAGTCTCTTGCCCTAAGATGCACTTCAAGTCTTATGTCCGCAAGATTCAACCATATGCAACTGATCCGAAGCTTTGGATCCATTTATTCCAAGAAAGCCTAGTAGGGACTCAACTCGAATGGTTCTATCAATTAGAGAGTTCTCGCATCCACACCTGGGAGGATTTAGTTGCTGCTTTCTATAAGCAGTATCAGTACAATACAGATCTTGCACCAACTCGTGTGCAGTTGCAAAACATGACCATGGGTTCCAACGAAAGCTTCAAAGGATACGCCCAAAAGTGGAGAGATCTGGCTGGTAGGGTACAACCCCCTTTAACTGACAGGGAGCTGATTGACATCTTCATGGGAACTTTGACAAGACCTTTCTTCAATCACTTGATCGGAAGCTCCTCAGTCGGGTTCACCGAGCTAATACCGACCGGCGAAAGGGTCGAAGCTGGCATCAAAAGTGGAAAGATCCAAGGAGCTACACCTTATGATGCTTAGAAAAATCCATACAATGGGAAGAAAGAGTCCAATGCTGTGTATGGTTAAAAGAGTCGTCATGACCAACACATAGGAGCAATCTTGATCTCTAATCCTACGCCTGCTCAACAAAGACAAGGGCATCAGCGTAAGGAGGTCGCACCTAAAAGACAATACACTAAAATCAACATGTCACTGGCTCAAGCTCTACAACACATGTTGAAGGCAGAGCTGATTACTTTAAAGGCTCCTCATCCGAACCCTAAGACTTCTTCTCCTAACTACAACCCGGATGCAAGATGTGCTTATCATTTTGGTAGCCCAGGGCATGACACAAACAACTGTTGGGCTCTGAAGAACAAGGTCCAAGACATGATTGATGCCAAGGAGATCGAGTTTGACCCTCTGGAGACTCCAAACATAATCACTGCTCCTATGACGAATCATTGAAAGCTTTTATTCATTTGAATTTTCAAGTTGTAATCTCTTTTGTTATTCAAAAAATTATCTATTAATGTCAAACTTTGTTTTCATTAATGCATTGCATATGTTTGTCTTGATTTGATCCACTCATTTTCATTACATTTAAACTATGCTTTTTACTCTCTTTATGACATTTAACTCTTGCTAAAAGTTACAAGCCTTTAGAGGGAGGATGACGAAAACAATGCCATAATCTCATACATCATGCTTTTGGACAGACCTTGCTGACGATGTACATGCGTTCTTTCAAATCCTAAACACTGGAGTTATTAGGAAGATAATCCCTAGTAAACCCCTTCGAGCCAAAGAAGTAGAAGTTTTCTGTATACAAATTAAAACCTTTAATCAAAACCTGGGGCAGGGTAGTCTCTCAGTTAATTCAAACACGCGTTTAGCCGTAACTCTCATTTCGTAATACAACGAATGACATCAAAAACATTCCTCTGGAATCAAAAGACAGTGATGGTTCCCTATCACATAGGCAGTCATTATCTCTCAAAAAAAGAAAGGCCCACTAAGTCAAAACCTACAAAGGAGACTTAAGAGAACTGGGGAATCCCGCTGACTGTAATCTCAAAACAAGAACAATCAGGCAAAAATTAGGGATAACAAATCAATCAAAAGAGGTTACTACAAATCCTCAACAAAATGAAAAAATGTTGCAGAAAATGACGACCTTCCGACAAACTTAACCTGTCTGAACCATCACCAAAACGTCATTCCAGACTTAATTGGAGTTCAAACGCACAATTAACTGAGCTTAGGATTGAAGAACATCATGAAGAACGGGTGGGTACAAATACACTTTGAGCCTTTATCCTTTATTTCTTAAACCGTGAACCAAGCCACGTTACAACCCTTCAAAAGTCCTAATTGAAGCATGGGTTAGTTCGAAAGCATACTGTTACAAAAGGTATCCTGACTCCTGTAAGGCTTTGCTCTAAATCCTGAGATTGAATTTTCTTACAAAATTCCTTTACTTACAAAAACGCATTTTTCAAAACTTCAAGACAAGCATAAACTTTGCATTACTTGAATATCATTGTTTGCATGTGGCTATTTGTTTGACAGCGGAGAAATTCACACAATGAATATCCAGGGAACGAAAGCTCTCTCAGTGAACAAAATCACTTCAAGTAGGATGACACTTCCATTGACAAAACTCCTATCAACAGGGGGACATGACGTGTCACTATCCAGCACACCTGGGGCAGTCCAGTCAAGATTTCAAGAAATCTCTCAAGAATTGCGGAGTAACCAGGGGCAAGTCACCTCTCCAACATACCGACGACAGGGTTTATTTCCCCAACAACACCAGGATTCCCCAGCTTAAGTTTGCCTCTCCGACTACTACAAATCAAAGGACCACAACTCCTCTTCCCCAATAGACTATTCTACAATCCCCGACAAGTTACTGTGAAACCTGGACCCGACCAAATATCAGTTCAACTTCGATTCCCCAGTACGAGCAATAGACAATCAAGACTCCTGAAGTCTTTCCCCAAGCAGGAATAAACATACTCCCCACAGGGTTTTCAATATTTCCCAACGGATTTCTCCTCAAACAACAAAACATGAATCCCCGGTGGAAACATTCTAAGAAAAGTTTGAAGACACACATACTCTTCAACAGTAGTCCAGGATTTAACAAACTCCCCGACATTTGTCAAGGATTTATTTTCCAGACAAAGATACACTTCAATAAACATGTCACATTTCATACATCCTATTTGCATGCATGATAAGTTCATACGACACAATCTCATTTATTTTGAGAACATCATGACATCATGCATTTCATGCATCACGACATTGCATACAACTAACATTTTACCTTTTCCAGGAAAAGGTCAATCAACAGATGGCTATGACCAACATTTTCAAGTTCCAGATTAATAACTGTAGCAAGCTAGGAAAACCATATGTGGACGACTGATTGTAGATTAATACCTGTAACAAGCCAGAAAAACTATCTACATGAAAAGATTAAAGATTAATACCTGTAGCAAGCCAGGAAAGCTATCTTTCTTTCTCAGGTCAGAGATTAATACCTGAAACCATACAGGATAACTATCTCGTCGACCAACCTTTTCAAGTTCCAGATTAATACCTCTAACAAGCCAGGAAAACTATCTGTGGATGACTGATTGTAGATTAATACCTCTAACAAGCCATGAAAATTATCTACATGAAGAGATTGAAGATTAATACCTGTAGCAAGCCATGAAAGCTATCTTTCTTTCTCAGGTCAGAGATTAATACCTGAAACAAAACAAGACAACTATCTCGTCGACCAACCTTTTCAAGTTCCAGATTAATACCTGTAGCAAGCCAGGAAAACTATCTGTGGACGTCTGATTGTAGATTAATACCTGTAACAAGCCAGGAAAACTATCTACATGAAGAGATTGAAGATTAATACCTGTAGCAAGCCAGGAAAGCTATCTTTATTTCTCAGGTCAGAGATTAATACCTGAAACCAGACAGGACAACTATCTCGTCGACCAACCTTTTCAAGTTCCAGATTAATACCTGTAGCAAGCCAGGAAAACTATCTGTGGACGACTGATTGTAGATTAATACCTGTAATAAGCCAGGAAAACTATCTACATGAAGAGATTAAATATTAATACCTGTAGCAATCCAGGAAAGCTATCTTTCTTTCTCAGGTCAAAGATTAATACCTGAAACCAGACAGGATAACTATCTTGTCGACCAACCTTTTCAAGTTCCAGATTAATACCTGTAGCAAGCCAGGAAAACTATCTGTGGACGACTGATTGTAGATTAATACCTGTAACACGCCAGGAAAACTATCTACATGAAGAGATTGAAGATTAATACTTGTAGCAAGCCAGGAAAGCTATCTTTCTTTCTCAGGTCAGAGATTAATACCTGAAACCAGACATGACATTTATCTCGTCGACCAACCTTTTCAAGTTCCAGATTAACACCTTTAACAAGCCAGTAAAACTATCTTTCTCTGGTCAAAGATTAATACCTGAAACCAGACATAACAAATATCTGCTCAACCAGCTCATTCTAATTCAACTTTAGATACAGTTTCAGATACGCTCCAGATACGGATGCCATCCTGATACTAATTCAGATCCAACCTTTTGATACAGTTCAGATACACTCCAGATACGAATTCCATCCTGATACTCATTCAGATCCAACTTTAAGATACAATTCAGATACACTCCAGATACGGATGCCATCCTGACACTCATTCAGATTCAACTTTCAGATATAGTTCAGACATGCTCCAAACACGGACACAATTCTGATACTCATTCTTTCAGTTTACAACTTGCAATTCAACAAAAATTCTTGGATGGCGTCTGCAAGCCCATCTCTAACAAGATTCTATCACCTCTCCAAATGGCATCTTTAAGCCCATTCCTCCTATCATCGCATCGTCGAGTGCAAATTTCTGGGCACTCTAGTGTCCAATCGTCTTCCACCTTCGAGTCACGAATGGCAAAACTCGCCAATCTAACTCTTTAGGTTTAAGAAGATTGAACAGGGGCAACTGTTGTACCCTAAAATTTCCCCTCTCATTTCTCAAGGATTTTCTCACAAGATCTTCTATGACATCAAGTTTACAGCACTGATACATCAATTTAGGCTTGGAATTGGCAAAAGGGCAAAATGGTCAATTGCATACTAGAAAGTCAAACTTTGACTTTTTGGTCAACATTACATTCCAAAGATCAAATTTCATCAAGACATTCAAGAATATCAAGCTTGATAATCAAGAAGTCAAGAAAGTCAAAAGTCAACTTGAAAAGTCAAGATTTCCAAGACTTAGAAATTTTCTAAGTGTCTTTATACATGTTAATTTCATCAATTCATACCATTCTTTCACTAAGATGCAAGACAATTCAAGGGAAACTTTCAACATGAAAGTTGTAGATCTCCATGATATCTACAACATTTCTTTTCATAACTTCTCCTAAATATGCCTGGATCTCAAGTTATTGATGACACAGAAATATATGATATTTTTGGCTTGATATACACAAAATATTTCTCATACTTTAGTTTAAATTAAATTATTTTATAGGTATTATGCAGGTATTTTTCTATTTTTGCAGATATACATTAAGCTGAACACTTTGGAAGAAATAAAGAAAAAAAGGTGCAAAGATAGCAAAAAGGGCCAAAGGAGAAGAAATCAGCTTAAGCCCATCAAGCATGTGAGCACGTTTGTCAGCACGTGGCCCACCATGCAAAAGGCCTTGACGATCGTCAAGGAGATTTGTCGCCCGTCACACAAAGAGATGGACCAAGTGACCATCGTCACTTGGACTTGACGAACGCCACAAGGCCACTTTCTCCCTCTTGACCACGTATCCAACGAAAGGAAACCAATTCAAAAACGAATCCAATGATCACCCTATTTTATCTGATCCACTCAGTCAAAGCATGAAGAATGTAATAAATTTAGTGGTCCTATTATTTCTCAAAGGAACATAAAGTGTTCCTACATTACCGAGAACGAACTTATCACACAGGGGTTGTAAATAGGACCTTGGACCATACGAAAAAGGAGTTCTTTGTTTTGGCAGAAACTTTGGAGAATTCATTTTTACTCTTAGCAAATATTCTTTAAGCATTATTCATTTCCCAGCAATTTCTATATTTCCTCTAGCATTTATTTTTATTGTACGATTACATTTGTTCCCCGATCGAAGCAAAGCCTACAGTTTGTGCAGGAGTGCTTCTATATTCAGAATTATTACCAGGTTTATGTTTACAAATTTTTATTACTTTTAATCAATATAATCATGTTTATTTTTGTATGTCTCTGGAATTATTCTGTGATTTGGTCTGATATTATGTTAGGCTAGAATTCGTATACCGGTATGTAAGGTCACCTAACCAAGGGATCGAGTGACTTAGTTGGGATTATTTTTACTACAAAACCTTCTTTTCTGGTCTAAGTTACTATTTTTAATCATTAAATTGTTTTGTTATGAAAGTAAAGAACAGATAGAGGTTAGGGTCAACAAAGCGGAAGCTTGAGATATTTTAACTAGACAGTAGTAATTAGGCATTAGCTTAAAATACAGCGGAAGCACTTTAAAGTTAATTAAGATTTTATTTAGTTTTCAAAAGGTGTTTTTAACTCCTGCGGGATGGCAGAAGGGTACGTTAGGACTTAACTGCATAGCCTAGATCAACAAAACGACAGTGTGAGACGAGGGTTTTTAAACTAAATAAGTTTTACTGAAAGTTGTTTTGAAAATATAAAGACACCCAACCGGTCGCTAGTTCCCGAGGTTCAACTATTGCATACTGGTAGTTACGCTCATTGATTATTAAAAATAAAACTTAATTTAGTATTTAGTTTTCCCTACAACCCAATCAAACATTCATTAGCTTTAGATTTGCGAAGTAACAATAGAAGACGGTAGATCGATTCATCAGCCTCTGTGGTTCGATATCTTTTAAAACTACACGATAAGACTGTTCACTTGCAGTCCGAATCATTGGATACCTAAGTATAATCCCGATCAAGTTTTTGGCACCATTGCCGGGGACTGATTTAAGTCGATATCGCTACTCTTTTGTTACGCAGTAGAGACTAGAGCAAAAACCTCTCTATTTCTTTTCTATTTCTTTTCTTATTTGTATGCCAAACACTCGTTCGCAAGGCGAGCCGTTATACATACAAATCAATGATATCGAGCGGTATCTCAGACTTAGACGCTGCATTCAAGAGTATCATCTCTTGCATAACACTCAACCTCGTGAATCACTCGAATCTCCTATTCCTCGACCAACCGAAGAAATGGCTGCCAATCCTGCTCCGCGCCCACTCAAATCCTACGCCATTCCCTCGCAAGATGAACCGCACAATAGCATTGCTGCTCCTCCAATCGAGGCTAACAACTTTGAACTGAAACCTTCTTTGTTGTCTGCTGTACAACAGAACCAGTTCTCTGGTGGTTCAATGGAAGACCCTAATCTTCATCTATCAATATTTCTACAGTACGCAAATACAATTAAGAACAATGGGGTCAGTCAAGAGGCAATAAGACTTCATCTCTTCCCTTTTTCTCTAAGAGACAGAGCCAGAGCTTGGCTCTAATCTCTACCCGCGAACTCAGTCACTACATGGGATGAGCTGAAGAAAGTCTTTCTTGCAAGGTATTTCTCGCCAAGCAAAACAGCTATGCTAAGATCTCAAATAAGCGATTTTAGACAAAAGGAAAACGAATCCCTTTTCGATGCTTGGGAACGATACAAGGATCTAATGAGACTATGCCCACATCATGGCTTGGAAGAATGGTTAATTATCCATACCTTCTATAATGGCCTCCTTTACAATACAAGATTAACGATAGACGCTGCTGTAGGAGGTGCACTTATGGATAAATCCTACACCGCTGCCTATGCTCTAATAGAAAGCATGGCCCAAAACCACTATCAGTGGGGAAGTGAAAGAGGACAAGTAGACAAAGGTACTGCAGAGAAAACACCGACAAAAGGAGGCATGTATGAGATAAGCGATCTAGACAATGTCCATGCTAAGGTAGATGCCCTCACCCTAAAGATAAATAATTTGACCGCAATACCTCCAGCCACCGTGGCTGCTATAACTCCAAATTGCGAAATATGCGGAGTACCTGGACATGTAGTTACCGAATGTAAGATCTTGGAAGGGACTCCAACTGACCAAGTGAGTTATGCTCAAGGAAACCCTTACTCAAACACATACAACCCTGGATGGAAAAATCACCCAAATATCTCATATAAAAACCCCTATGTGTTGTATGCTCCAAACCAAGCACCTGCCGTGCCACCTGGATATCAGAAACCTCCTGCAAACGCTCCTAGTGTGCCTAGAAAATCAAACTTAGAACTGATGATGGAGAACTTCATAGCTACCCAAGCTCAAACAAACAAAGACGTCCAAAATCAAAACATACACACTAACGAGCAGATTAAACAATTAGCAAACAAAATAGATGCTTTGGCCACGCACAATAAAATGTTAGAAACCCAAATCTCTCAAGTGGCTCAACAACAAGAACCTACAGCTGCACCAGCTGATACATTTCCTGGTCAACCACAACCTAACCCGAAGGGGCATGCCCATGCCATCATATTAAGAAGTGGAACCGAGTTAGGTGGACCGCCTGACCCGAGACTATCAAATCAAAGTATGTATCAAAGGTCTGAAATACCAACTGAGAAGGAAAATCAACCAGAGAAACAAGAGGAGGATGAAGAAGATAAAGGAGGAGAGGCCAAAGAAAAAGAAAAAGAAAAACCTTATGTGCCTCCACCGCCTTATAAACCCCAGATCCCATTTCTTGGTAGATTAGCCAAACCTAAGAATGTAGGGCAATTTAAAAAATTCATAGAACTTATGAAACAACTTAATATAACAATTCCTTTCACAGAAGCCATAACTCAAATGCCCTCCTATGCCAAATTCCTCAAGGAAATCTTATCTAACAAGAAAAAGCTAGAAGATAACGAAACAGTCACACTTACTGCAGAATGTAGCGCAATTATCCAAAACAAGATGCCTCCTAAGCTGAAAGATCCCGGAAGCTTCTCTATACCATGTCATATAGGTAAGTTTGTCATAGACAAAGCCATATGTGATTTAGGAGCTAGTATTAGCATTATGCCTTTATATATATGCAACAAACTGGAAATGGGTGAGCTAAGACCAACAAATATGTCCGTTCAATTGGCGAATCACTCTGTCAAATACCCAGTAGGAATCTTGGAGAACGTTCCTGTACGAATAGGTCAATTATACATCCCTACATATTTCATAATCATGGACATTAGAGAAGACAAAAGTACACCTATCATTTTAGGAAGACCATTCTTAGCCACCGCTGGAGCTATCATAGATGTAAAAAAGGGCAAACTAACCTTTGTAGTAGGTGAAGAGAAAGTCGAATTTATTCTGACACAATTCTTACAAGTGCCTGCCATAGATGACACATGTTATCTGGTAGACATCGTGGACGAATGCGTAAGAGAAATTGAATGGGAACCGATACCTTGTTCTGAAACCATGAAGATTCCCACACCTCTTATATTCGAAGATAACGAATGGTGTCCCGAATACCGAGATGACAATCTAAGCGAATGCTTAGCTCTGACACCCGACCACATGCCTTTTCCAAGAAAACCAGCATTGGATCTTAAGCCATTACCTAATACCCTTAGATATGAATTCCTCGACACCGAGTTAAGATGACCTGTAATTGTCAACACGGACTTAGGACAACAAGAGACAGACAAATTATTACAAGTCTTAAGAAAATACCCATCCGCCTTGGGATACAACATTACAGATCTCAAAGGAATAAGTCCTTCCATTTGCATGCATCGTATTATGCTGGAAAATGACTGCAAATCTTCTAGAGAACACCAACGAAAAATTAACCCAATATGGAGCACCGTAGTTAAAGACGAAGTAAAAAAACATCTGAACACAGGAATAATATACCCAATCTCTGATAGTCAATGGGTAAGCCCAGTCCATTGTGTACCAAAGAAAGGTGGTATAAAAGTAACAACAAACGAAGCAGGCGAAGCTATAGCGGAACGAACTATAAGTGGAGCTAGAATGTGTATTGACTATAGGAAGCTAAACAAAGCCACTCGCAAGGACCATTTTCCTCTACCGTTCATCGATCAAATGCTTGTACGATTAGCTAAGCACTCTCATTACTGTTATCTAGACGCTTACTCAGGATTCTTTCAAATTCTTATTCACGTCGATGACCAAGAGAAAACAACATTCACATGTCCTTATGGAACTTTCGCCTACAGACGAATGCCGTTTGGATTATGCAATGCCCCCGCCACATTTCAGAGGTGCATGATGGAAATCTTTGCTGATTTCATAGACAACATCATGGAGATCTTTATGGACGACTTCTCTGTATGTGGAGAGAGTTTTGAAGATTGTCTAATAAATTTAGAGAAAGTTTTGGAGAGATGCGTAAAAGTTAACCTCGTTCTGAATTGGGAAAAGTGCCACTTTATGGTCAAACAAGGAATCATACTAGGACACGTTGTGTCCGAGAAGGGGATTGAAGTCGATAAAGCTAAGATCGAAGTCATAGAAAATTTGCAACCCCCTAAAACAGTAAGAGAAATACGCAGTTTCTTAGGACACGCCGGTTTCTACCGACGATTCATAAAAGATTTCTCGCAAATATCAAAACCTCTAACTACCCTCCTTATGAAAGACGTTGAATTCAATTTCGATGACAAATGCCTAAAGGCATTTAACCAATTAAAAACAGCTCTTATATCCGCACCAATCATGCAACCACCTGATTGGAGACTCCCATTTGAAATCATGTGCGACGCAAGTGATTACGCCGTAGGTGCAGTCCTGGGACAACGAAGAGATAAGAAGCTTCATGCGATATACTATGAAAGTAAAACCTTGGACCCTACGCAGATTAATTACGCAACAACGGAAAAAGAACTTTTAGCTGTAGTCTTTGCACTGGACAAATTTCGCTCCTACCTAGTAGGCGCAAAAATAATCATTTATACAGACCATGCAGCTATTAGATATCTCTTAACCAAGCAAGATTCGAAACCGAGACTATTGAGATGGATTCTACTTCTACAAGAGTTCGATTTAGAAATTAAAGACAAGAAAGGTACCAAGAACATAGTAGCCGACCATTTATCCTGAATGGAGAGGCTGGCACCAGAAGAGGTACCCATTAACGATGACTTCCCGTATGAACGTCTGTTAGCTCAGATGGACTTAGGAGATGCCAGCGAAGAACCACCTGAATTAAATCCAAATCAACTACTTTTAGAACTTGACACACAAGCTGTTAGCCGTGATTTACAAGAAAGCCAAGACGCAATCAATAATGATATAAACGAAATCGTGGTCTCTGTCCGAACTAATCAAACCTTACCATGGTATGCGGATATAGAAAATTACTTGGCGGCCAAAATCCTACCCCCTGATCTGACTTATCAACAGAAGAAAAAAAATCTTTAACGATCTGAAACATTACTTTTAGGATGAACCTTTACTATTCAAGAGAAGTGCCGACGGTATTTTCCGACGATGCGTCCAGGAAAGAGAAATTGAAAACATTATTTCTCATTGTCATGATACCCCTTACGAAGGCCACGCAAGCACATCAAAGACATGTGCCAAAATTTTGCAGTCTGGTTTCTATTGGCCAAATTTATGGAAAGATGTGCACATAGCCATCCTTAACTGCGATCAATACCAACGCACTGGAAATATATCCAGATGCGATGAGATGCCTCAGACTGGCATTCTACATGTCGAAGTCTTTGATGTGTGGGGAATAGACTTCATGGGACCATTTCCGTCCTCATTCGGTAACAAATATATACTCGTGGCTGTAGATTACGTTTCGAAATGGATCGAAGCAATAGCTTCTCCAAAAAACGATACTAGAGTCGTGATTAAACTCTTCAAGAATATTATATTCCCAAGGTTTGGTGTACCCAAGCAAGTCATAAGCGTAGGTGGCTCCCACTTCATATCCAAAATCTTCGATAAACTCCTAACCAAATATGGGGTGAAACACCGCGTATCAACACCATACCACCCCCAGACAAGCGGACAGGTGGAAGTCTCAAATCGAGAAATAAAACAAATATTAGAAAAAACTGTTGTCACATTAAGAAAGGACTGATTGGATAAGTTACCTGAAGCACTATGGGCTTACAGGACAGCGTTCAAGACACCAATCGGTACAACACCCTTTAAACTCATCTATGGTAAGTCATGTCACATGCCAGTGGAAATTGAACACAAAGCTTACTGGGAAATAAAAACTTTAAACCTAAGCTACACTGCGGCAGGTGAGAAAAGGATCCTCGACATAAACGAACTGGAAGAGCTAAGATTAGACGCATATGAAAATGCGAGGATCTACAAAGAAAGGACGAAAAAGTGGCACGACAAACGAATCTCAAGGAAGGAGTTCAATGAAGGAGATGTAGTTCTCCTATTCAACTCTTGTCTAAAACTTTTTCCCGGGAAACTCCGTTCACGATGGTCTGGACCCTTCGAAGTGATCAAAGTTTTCCCCAGTGGTGCCATAGAGATTAAAGGAAAGTCCATGAACCCGTTCTTAGTAAATGTCCAACGTTTAAAACACTATTACAGCGTTGAAAACAAGGACTACACCGCGAGCTTAACACTATTAGAGCTACCACCTGAATTAGGAAACTAATTCACGTCTAAAACATTGTCAAGCTAACGACATTAAACAAGTGCTGTGTGGGAGGCAACCCACAAGTTTTTCATTTAATTTCTTTCAAATATCTTTATATTTTTATTTTGCATTCTGATTTTTATTCCCAGATTTTTCTTTTTCTTTCTTTCTCTCATTGCATATTTTGTTTATTTGCATTCTTCTTTTACAAATTTTAGTACCGAATCACAAGAACTTACAAGATAAACTCATTTATGGATACTATCACCTTCGCCACGGAGGCCCAGCAGCGGCGGTATGAGATACTGGCTCAGCGCCAGATGAGTATGACTACTTATGTGCATGATCCCACATTGACAGTTTTAGGCATCAGTGAGAGTGTATATTTTTTGTTCAACCAGATAGGATGGGAATGATTCTTTGCCCATAAATACCCTACACATCGAAACCTCACCTTAGAGTTCTTGAGCTTACTCATTTATAAACCCACCTAAGGCCTAGGGCGTAGTAGGGGACATATGTCCTTCAGATTATTTGGCTTCACCCACCATTTTACAGTTCGTCGGCTTGCCGAGCTGCTAGGATTCCCTAGTTCTATAGATACCTACATGGAAACCCAGGAGGATGACTAACTTAATTTTGAACTTAACCACTTTTGGAGGGATATAGCGGGCCAATACCCTAAGGACATTGACCACCTAGATGCGACTGAGATCCATAACCCTGCAATTAGGTATTTCCACCACATATTAGCTTTCACCCTTTTTGGAAATCCTATAAATAGACTCATAGTTTCTAGGGATGAGTTATTCATTATTTATTGTGCTTTCCAGTCCAGACCCGTCATTGGTGCATCATTTATGATCGCCAACATGTTTGCTATAGCTCAATGTACCCATGGACCTATCTGTGTCGGCGGGATAGTCACTATGATAGACGAGGCCTTATCCCTGCGGTCACCTTTATCACGCCTTACGCCGTATGACAGATACTATACCATGGATATCCCCTTCTATTTTAACATATCTTTAATTGGTAACCTCGACCCACCTCACTTTCAGCTGCTGGTACGAAATGACCCTGTCTATTACTTCCTCTTGCCTAGCCCTGAGAACACAAGTGTCTATACTAAGAAAAACT
The DNA here is from genome assembly GCA_948472305.1 of Vicia faba. Classification (NCBI taxonomy): domain Eukaryota; kingdom Viridiplantae; phylum Streptophyta; class Magnoliopsida; order Fabales; family Fabaceae; genus Vicia; species Vicia faba. The sequence continues at coordinate 1,679,181,949 of OX451737.1, read as the reverse complement.
GGCTATATAACCTAGAAAAGACAGATGAACATGACCCTGAGAGGGAGGAGAGCGACCTGTCCACACCTACCAGTTACCACGACTATACTCCATCAGAATACCCTACACTTCCCCTTGTTACTGAAGCTGTCGACGTCCCTATGGTTGATCATGCACATGCTATCACGACACTGCAGTTAGATGTTACTATGCTCCGAGGAGAGCTCACCACCGTTAAAGATCACATCAGCACACTTCAGCGTGACTTCTTTCATTTCATGGATGTCGTCACGGAGCAGTTTGATCATATTTATCAGCATCTGCATGCTACTGCCCCACTTCCAGGAGGTCTTAGTGCTCGATAGTTTTGTTTCTGTGCCACCCCAGTGTGGACACTGTTTGTTCTCAGTATGGGGGGGGGGGGTTCATTATTATTATTAATACTCATTATTGTTTTATACTCATATCTTTCGAATACTTTGTTACTTTCGGTTCTAAAAATTTCAAATATCTATTTATCTATTTATTTCATATTTATCTATGTATTTCAAAACATTTATTTATTTTCATTTCATAATTTACATATTCAGTTATTATTTATCTTTAATTAAATTATTTCTTATTTATTTATTATCATTCCTCCGATTCTACTATGTGCCACTAAATATCCCTTGCAATACTACTCAAACTATATGAATAAATTAATTAATCAAATCCTGCTTTACTGCACGCGGTTAAACAAAAGACATGCATGCACCATTACACCCTGACGGACGTCAGGAAGCATGTGACGAGCGTCATAACTTGTCTCTTTGACCCTGACGAACGTCAGGGAACGCGTGACGAGCGTCAGAGCTTGTCTCCCACGTTTTCTCTTCCCGTTACCATTGAATCATTGAAACTTGAACGAAATTTTGTTTTAAAACCCCCACTACCCCATTTACTCCATTCATCCTTAACTTCCATAACCTCTCATATTCATAATTCTCCCATAAACCTCATTCAATTTCCTACTCAATAAAAACCATCTATATAAACCTTTCTCCCATCCCTTAGTTTTCATCACTACCACCCACCTTCCATCTCTTCATCACAAATACATTTTTTCTCTATCAAGTTCAAAATCATGGCCGCCCGAAGGAATCCACCAAACCAACCCGAACCCGACATGCGCCACCTCGTGCTCCGAGAAGGATAAATAGGAGAACTTCAAAAAGAAAGATACATAAAATTCAATCGTCGAGGTTTGACATCCACGAGATTCGTCGACAACAACTGCTTGCAAGAATTGGGGTTGCAAACCCATATGCAAGGCTTGCTGAACAAAGTTGGCATGAGCTTTATTAGCACGATGAACACACCAACCTACGAAGCTCTAACGTTGGAATTCTTAAGCTCCTATACCTATCACACTCGCGATGATGCCGATGCACACCTAATGGGAGCCACTCAATTTTAGATGTTAAACCGAGAGTACACACTTAGCCATGAAAATTTGAGCGACATATTTCATTTTCCCCGTGGAAATAATGTGCAATTATCGCATTCCCCCGGAATTGGATTGGAATGGAAGTGCATATGCACTATGGGAGAGAATAACCGATGAACCAAATGTTATTCCCAAAGCACGTTACGCCTCTCACATTCACAACCCGAACATTCGCTTCTTACACCGCATTATGGCAAACACAGTGTTTGGAAGGGCAAACAACAACAAAGTCAACACTAAAGAGTTGTATGCTATTCACTGTACCTTTTCACAAGACCTCCATCTTAATCCCGTTACTTTAATGATGGCCCATATTCAAAACCTTGTTACGAGAGATGGGACTACACCTTTTTGTATCGGAGGCATTGTCACCACAATCGCAGTTCACCTGAACTGGGGGGAAAGGATTCAACTCCTACCTCCGCTGTCAACAATTTATATGGATATTGATAACTGTAGAGTTGGCCTCCTGATCAAAGTGCGAGAAGCTGGAGGGTATTATCTAATGGTTAAGAATGCAAAAGTTCATAGCGTGATCATGCCGAATCACAATCGTACAAATTTGGCAATCCGGATAATTGGCTTTACAACCTGAACGCCCCAGAACCCAGAGAAAATGAGCAAGGAAATCAAGGTGAGGCCAACAACGCTGCCGCTGATGAAATCGAAGAAGAATTAGAGCAGCAAGAGCCCTAACCACAACACGCCAACAATCCCGCCACCATCGATGCAATCTATGCCGCAATAATGCAGCAAAACCAGATGTCCACTCAACGCTACCAGAGCCTCGAGACGCGCCAAATTGAGATGATGAATCTCATGCAACAAATGCAGAGAGACCAAAACGACTACACTCGCAGGCATGATCAAAGTATGCTGGAATTCACCGCAGGAATGACGGAAGATATGCGAGCCTTAACACTTCGTGTTGACGACTTGCATAAAGTCATTTCTCAGAGGAATGGAGGCAAATCTTCCAGACACGGTGAGCAAGCACATCGAAGAGCGAGGACACGTGGCAGATTCCGAAGACAAGAGGAGGAAGAATGATTGTCTAGTTTCCATTTCCTCTTTCCATCTTCTGTCAATACATTGAGGACAATGTATGATTCAAGTATGGGGGAGGAAGTATTTCCCTTTCCTAGTAATTTTTATTTTCTTTGTAATTTCCCTTCCGTTATCTCTAATTCAATAAATTTTTTTTATCTATTGAAGCAATTTGTGTTGTTCTTTTAGACTCCCCTTTCTTTTTTGAGCCCTATAAAAAAATTTTTTTGACTCACTCGACAAGTACATAGACTGCAAGATCTTTAATCGTCAAGAATTGTGACAAGATTAAGTGAAATTTCTACCGTCTAGACATTCTACAACCCCAGAGTATGATAGATCAATTCAAGTACCTGTTATTCCAACACCCTGAGTTTAGTCTTTGTAGTAACCCTGAGTAGTTTATATTAGCAGTCAGCACCGTCTTAAACACAAACTACGCAGGAAGTCGATGAATATAAGTGGATGATATAATATTTCAGCAAAATGTTGCAAGGAAACACACCAATTAAATTGGACGATCCTTACCCGATCGTCTAATCCAAAGGATGTAAACCTTACAAAGTAACATGAAAAATCATTTGGTAGATGGTTCAGGAGCATCTGGTACTGAACTCGGTTGGGCAGATTATGGTCTGATCCCCCGCATCCAACCATTGAATTGAAAAAGTTTGCCACATTACTGTGCCAGAAACCTTAAGGTTTAAAAGGATCATAACCACTAACCGACTGTTCTGCTATGTGCATGCAAAGATAAAGGGCTTAATATGATTGCGCTAGAATGAAAAGGACAAAACAAGACAAATACTCGAGGTAGGTTATGATAGGACCTGTAACTAGTTTACGTAAAATGGGACTGTCTAGTGTCACTGCCGTAGTAATGGAGCATGAATCGAGCCATCGATTTTCTGACAAAAACATAATGCAGCCATATATTAGTTGATCCGAGTCATAATCGTACATCTGACCATGTTTAGAAAAACATCGTGCTTAGCATTTGCTTGAGGACAAGCAAAATTTAAGTATGGGGGAGTTTGATGACACACAAATATATGATATTTTTGGCTTGATATACACAAAATATTTCTCATACTTTAGTTTAAATTAAATTATTTTATAGGTATTATGCAGGTATTTTTCTATTTTTGCATATATACATTAAGCTGAACACTTTGGAAGAAATAAAGAAAAAAAGGTGCAAAGATAGCAAAAAGGGCCAAAGGAGAAGAACTAAGCTTAAGCACATCAAGCATGTGAGCATGTTTGTCAGCACGTGGCCCACCATGCAAAAGGCCTTAACGATCGTCAAGGAGAGTTGCTGCCCGTCACGCAAAGAGATGGACCAAGTGACCATCGTCACTTGGACTTAACGAACGTCACAAGGCCACTTTCTCCCTCTTGACCACGTATCCAATGGAAGGAAACCAATTTAAAAACGAATCCAACGATCACCCTATTTTATCTGATCCACTCAGTTAAAGCATGAAGAACATAACTGTGATACGGTGGGAGAACTGACTTGAAGGTTTTGCGTTTGTGTTCGCAAATGTTTCGGTTTAGCAAGAGTCGCCACCGACTTTTTATTTTATCCTAAGGAAAGGTCAAAAAGCACAGGAAAGACCTTTGAGATGTTTTTCTTGGGTTCGGGGAGTAGATTATGAAAAGGGAAGGTGCTAGCACTCTTTTCATCCATGGTTTTCCATGGGCTCTTAGTTTTAGATCACTTGCGTTTTCTTTTCAATTTGTTTGAAATGGTGCTTTGTGTGGGGTTTCGAAAGATGTTTTGAAAAGAGGCCATCATTGTGGCAACCTTTGTAATGATTCTTGTTTGAATGTATACAAAGGTGTGTGTCTTTTTGAAAAGATATTTCAATGTTTTGAAAGTTTATTTTGAAATTGTATGGTGAGGTGTATTTGAAAATGGCAAGGATGTTTTGCAAGATTTTGATCAAGTAACTAAGAGTTGTCTACCCTATTTTACTCAAAGATCTTTCCTATATGTTTTTAACCCTTTTAACAGTGTTGTTTCACCATTGCATTTGGTGAACAACCTTGTGTTAGGATGTTAAACGGGACAGGCACGGGTCATCGTATAGACCATAGTAGCAATTGTGTCAAGTATCTTTGGAAATTTTCCGAGGGACTAGATCATTTTGTATAGGAAACCAAGATAGCATCATCGAGGGACTATGATCTTTTGTTTTGTTTTTGTTTTGCCAAGATACCTAACATGCATACCATGGCCCATTTGTTTAGGCAACCAAGTGGAGATACCTTAAGGGGTGTTTATGTGCAAGTGTGTTTTATTGCATGCAAGAGTTTATCTTGAATTAGGATTTTCTATTTCATTGATTTTATCTTGCCATACATATCCTAATTACTAGCATTTACATTTGAAAGCAATAAAATGCGGAAATATAAAATCCTACGCTATTACATCATTTAGGGGATGGGGATACACATTTGTACATGGGGTGGTTAAACGAGAAAAATAGATAAGAAAAGAAAATAACAAGGGGAAGATAGAGAGAAAGAGAGAGAGGGCTAGCGTGCTGCTGAGAGGAAGTCAAAAGTTCTGACCCAGGCCTGCTGCAGGATTATTAACCTGTTAGTGAAACTGTTTGAGTCAGAACTTCTGAATCTGGCACCTGCAAAACAAAAACCTGTTAGTGGGAAGGTCAGAAGTTCTGACCCCCATGCGCTGCAAGACAAAAGTTTGTTAGTGGGGAAGTCAGAAGTTCTGACCCTGCTGAAAATACAATAATTTTCAGAAGTTCTGATATTATTGACAGCAAAACAGGCTTCAGATGTGCTAACGTCAAAGTCAGAACTTGGCTTCTCTCTGTGCTAGCCAGAACATCTGCAGTTTTATAATTTTTCCACAAAACAGAAAACATGCTTGGGACAACCTCAGCAAATGTCAAAGTGTTTCAGGAGACATAATCAACAAGGTCACAGGCAGGTTCTACACTAATTCACTTTCTACTTAAACGTTCAGAGGTATGAAAATCCTCAGAACGCAAACAGCAGCAACATGATATTTACATTATGTTTTATTGAGTCTGCAAAGCTGATGATGCTTAGCAGCGCGATGAAAGTCAGCAGGTGCTTACCTGGCTGTTGAAAAAGTCTGTGAGTGGGAGCTAGCTTTAGCTCTGATGGTATTCTGGACAGATTCTTTTTAGAATAGGTGGATGGAGAAGGTATGTGTATGTATGGTCAGAAACTGTATGGGTGTTCTTTGGTCACAAAGCAAACTGGGTATTAATGAAGTTTGGATGTAGGAAGTTCAAAGTTTGTGAAAATACCAGGGATTTTTGGACAGAGATTCACAAGGTTGTTGTTTTTTTTTTACTAGAGTTTTCTGTTTCTTCTCTAGCAATTTTTTCTGGATGGTATATCCCGTTTTTGTGATGGACAATGGTGTCCTATTTATAGGCAAGGTTTTGTGGATTTTTGAACGTTGAAGGGCGCCAATATTAGGCAGTAGAGGTTAACTTGTTTTTGAAGGAAGTTCATGAAAAGTTGTGATGATGGACCGCTTTTCAGCCTAGGCTGGAATAGTAGGCAAGGATTGAGGAGAAGTGACCTCTATAGGAGAAAAGTGGCGCATAGACCCATGCCTAAACCTGCACAAAGGTGTTTACCAAACCACACGTGGAGAGACCCCTAAAACCTGAGCCAGCAGTTCTACTTTACCAAAGACAACGTAAACCAAGCTCTGACCTTGGCCTCTTGCTGTCTCATCAAGTTCTGAGAGTTTTCCAGTATGCTCCTTTGATCTGTATTTAAAGACTATGGACTTAGTGATCCTGCTTCAGTACTTTACCCCATCTGCTAATCCCATTACCTTCTGATCCCAGTACGTTCTGAAGGAGTTTCAGGCTTTGTTACCTTCTTCACACTTCTCTAACAAATTCTGGCTGAACTTCGCGTAACTACTGAAAGAGCCATATTCTGACTGAATGTTATGTGCTGAGCCAAGTTTGTAGTCTCTGACTGAGTTGGTGTAACTGCTGAAAGAGTCATGTTCTGACTGAATGTTATGTGCTGAGCCAAGTTTGCAGCTTCTGACTGTTTCTGCCTGGAGGTTGGTTGAGAAGCTCTGAAGTGCCATTTTCTTCTTAAACACCCCCCCTTTTTTTAGAGAAAAATTCCCAATGTTTAGAATTTAATTTTTCCAAGGTAAAAGCTTTGCCTTTAGAGTCTGAGAGTTCAGGATGAATTCCTGAAGGATGGGAGGGCAAATTTTGGGGTACAACAGTTGCCCCTGTTCAATCTTCTTGGGCCTGAAGAGTTAGATTGGCGAATCTGCCTTTCGTGACTCGAAGATAAAAGAGGATTGGACACTAGAGTGTCCGTAAATTTGCACTTGTCAAAATGTAGGTGAGGGAATGGACTTAAAGATGCCATTTGGAGACGGTAGAATCTTGTTGGAGGTGGGCTTAGAGATGCCATCCAAAACTTATTTGTTGAATATTAGTAGAATGAACATCAGAATGGTATCCGTATTTGGAACGTATCTGAGCTGTATCTGGAGATTGGGTTCGTATGAGCAAAGGAATGGCATCCGTTTCTAGAGCATATCCTAGCTGTAACTGTATTTGATTCTTGAATAAATATCAGAATGACTGTCGTGTCTGGAGTGTATCTGTATTCTAAATGGGTAACAGAGAAACATCTGTGTAGGGAGCATCTATGTGCTGGGGATAAATTCTGAATAAGTGACAGAATGGTGACCGTGTCTGGCGCGTATCTGGATTGTATCTGAAGTTGAGAACTGTATGAGTAGAAGAATAACTTCCGTGTCTGGAGTGTATCTGTACTGTAACTGGGATCTGGACAAGTGGCAGAATGACTTCCGTGTCTGGAGTGTATCTGAACTTGAGGTTGATAGTTGAACCTGAATGAGAGATAGAATGGCTTCCGTGCCTAGATCGTATCTAGTCTGTATCTGATATTGAGATCTGTATGAGTAGCAGAATGACTTCCGTGTCTAGAGTGTATCTGTACTGTAACTGAGATCTGGACAAGTGACAGAATGATTTCCGTGGCGACTGCACTGGGGAGAATCAAACTTCTGGTGTAAGGGCCAGAAAGGTATCCGTGTTTGGAGCGTATCTGAATTTGAAGTTGATAGTTGAACCTGAATGAGAGATAGAATGGCCGCCGTGTCTGGAGCGTATCTAGTCTATATCGGATTGCTGAACTCTGAATGTGTAATAGAATCGTGTCTGGGGTGTATCCATACTGTATCTGAATAATTGTTAGCGATAGCCTTTTAATCTTATCCTGAGAAGGGTAAAATGTTAGCTAAAACACATAGTTATATTGCATGATATGTATGATGCAATGCACTGTGCTTCATCAATGTTTATGATATATGAATGTAATGAATGCATGTAAGCTGATTAACCGTCTTGCTGAGGAAGATAAATCCTTGATAACTGGAGATAATGAAATCTTTGACTGCTGTCGTGGAAGGTGAATCCTTGACCGATGCTGGGGATTTCAAAAAATCTTTGATTATTGAAGATGAGAAATCCTTGCTGACTGCTTGGGGATTAAAGATCTTTGATTGTTGAGAATGAGAAATCCTGGGGTCACTGCTGGGGATTGAATATCTTTGATTGTTGAGAATGAGAAATCCTGGGGTCACTGCTGGGGATTGAATATCCTCGGTGACTGGTGGGGATTTAACGAGAGCTTTGACAACTTCTGCGGGGAATAAGAATCCTTCATAACTTTCCTGGGAAATAAGGAGAACTCTGAAGACCTCTACTGGGGAATTAGAACCTGGGAGGCTTCTGCCGGAGAAATGAGACCGAGAATCTTCGATCTGCCGGGAAATAAATCTGTGGGGAGAGTGTTTACTCGGCTGGGGAAATCAGGAGCTTGGGTGTATGCCAATCAACCGGGGAATCATCCTAGTTGGGGATAAGCCAAGAAGTTAACTGTTGTCCGCTTGGCTCTCAGACTTTTAAGATAAACTGCTAGGGAATTTGGGGAAACTGAATGGTTCCCACCGGGGATTGATAGTTGGAAATTTTGACTTTGCTGGGTAAGAAAGTTTAGAACATTCTAGCTCCACTGGGTATGTGTATTTCAGGGTTTTCGGGCTCCACCAGGAATCTGGAGTTTGAACTCTGATGGGAACTTTGAAACTTAACTCCGTTGGGGAATAAGGTTTAGAGTATACTGGCTCCGCTGGGGGTCTTGAAATTTAACTCCGCTAGGGATGTACACCTCAAGGTTTTAGCTTTGTTGAGGATCTGAATGATGTATTGTAGGGGATTTCTTCTGGAATAGCACAAGGATACCTTCCTATACCTTCAACCTATCAGTAATTATCCTTTCTCCATTTCGTTTTATTTGTAAGCAGTGATTATATTCAAATGCATATGCCTATTTAACAGAACTTGGACGTTTTCAAATAAAACATAAGTGTGAAAAAAGAATGAAAGTCAAACAAATTTCTGCACTTTGAAGTATCTCTGTGTTAACTTTTGTAAGTATCTTTGTACAAAGGAGACAGACATCCTAGTAAGAGAATGTTGTCGTAAAATTGAGAAAAAATTTATACAAAAAGAAAGATGGCTATGTGTAACAATTCCACGGGGTTCCCATTCTGCTATAGCCTTCACAACTCTGAGTATATTGTCCATTCGATGCTTCGTCCGCCGATGATTGGATTGATCAGAATCTTGGAGCTTGTTGGTGAAGAGATAGTTCTTAAAGTGATCCGACGAGACATAGTCATACGCTTTAATTCCCTAACTTTTGCCTGGACCGCCCTTTCGGGTTTTCGATTCACCGGGATGCCCAGTTTTGCCCAAGTCTCCCTTTCGGGTTTTCAACTTGCCGGGTGTACATATTTTTGTTTATCCCTAATTTTTTCCTGAACCGCCCTTTTGGGTTTTCGATTCACTGGGATGCCCATTTTTGCCCAAGTCTCCCTTTCGGGTTTTTAACTTGCCGGGTCGTTTTATGCGTAGTATCTTTTGACTATGTCTGCATTCGCAGGGTAGGGCAAGTCGTCGCCGTCCATGGTGGTTAGAATCATTGCTCCAACAGAAAAGATGCTCTTGATCACAAATGGTCCTTCGTAAGTAGGAGTCCACTTGCCCCTGGGATCACTTTGCGGCAAGATGATCCGCTTGATTACAAGATTTCTGTCTCGATATTCCTGACGCCTGACTTTCTTGTTGAAAGCCTTGATCATCCGTTTTTGATACGTCTGACCATAACAAACAGCAGTAAGTCGTTTCTCATCGATCAAGTTAAGCTGATCAAGCCTGGTCTGAATCCAATCGTCTTCACTTAAACCGGCATCCTTCATAATCCTCAAGGAAGGAATCTGAACTTCCATAGGTAAAACAACTTCCATGCCATATACCAAAGAAAAGGGGGTTGCCCCTGTTGAAGTACGTGCCATGGTACGATATCCATGCAGAGCAAACAGTAACATCTCATGCCAATCCTTGTAGGTGACTGTCATCTTTTGAATGATCTTCTTGATATTTTTGTTCGCGGCTTCAACAACATCGTTCATCTTCGGCCGATAGGGAGATGAATTGTGATGATAAATCTTGAACTTCTCACACAGAGCGGTGATCATGGTGTTGTTCAAATTTGTACCATTGTCCGTGATAATCCTGTCGGGGATACCATACCGGCAAATAAGATTCTGCTTTATGAAACGGGCAACCACATTCTTTGTAACAGAGGCAAAGGAAGTTGCTTCGACCCATTTGGTGAAGTAATCAATAGCGACCAAGATGAAGCGATGTCCATTGGATGACGTAGGCTTGATCTCTCCAATCATGTCGATGCCCCACATTGTGAATGGCCAAGGAGCTGTCAGAACATTGAGAAGAACAGGAGGAATATGTACTTTCTCGGTGTAGACTTGACATTTGTGACAAGTACGAGAATGTTGATGACAATCAGCTTCCATGGTAGACCAGTAGTAGCCTGCCCTTAAAATCTTCTTAGCCATCGTATGTCCGCTTAAGTGGGTGCCAAAGGTGCCACTATGTATTTCAGTCATGATCAACTCTGCTTCAACCTTGTCCACACAACGAAGTAGAACACAATCATGGCTGCGCTTATAAAGGATGCCATTGCGTAGGAAGAACTTGGCAGCAAATCTCCTTAAGAACTTTTTGTCATTGACGGAAGCTCCTTCAGGGTATTCTCGAGTCTGGAGATACCTTTTGATTTCATGAAACCAAGGTTGTTCCACTACTTCTTCGATATTAATCTCATGATAGTGTGCAAGTTCGTCCATTCACTTGATGGTGATTTGGGGAGCCTCGTTATCCCAATTGAGTTTAAACATGGAAGACATTGTAGCCAGAGCATCTGCTAGCTGATTTTCCTCTCGCGGGAAGTGCTCGAAAGTAATCTGCTCGAAATGAGGCAACAATGTGAAGACATGTTCTTTGTATGGGATAAGATTAGGATGTCTAGTGTCCCACTCTCCTTTTATTTGACTGATAACCAAAGCCGAGTCCCCAAATACGACCAAAGATTTGATTCCCAAGTCTATAGAAGCCTTGAGACCAAAGATGCAAGCTTCATACTCAGCCATGTTGTTCGTACAGCTGAAGCAAAGTCGGACAGTGAAGGGTGTATGGAAACCTTCCGGAGAAATGAGTACCGCACCGATACCGTTGCCAAGTGCATTTGAAGCACCATTAAAGTACAGGGTCCATCAGGATCCTTGTTCAGGTCCGTCATACGGTCCGTTACCTTCAATGTTGTCCAATGTCATGATGTCCTCGTCAGGGAAGTCGAATCTCATAGATTGGTAATCTTCGACGGCTTGATGAGCTAGATGGTCAGCTAGTACACTCCCCTTTATAGCTTTTTGGGTAGTATATTAGATATCATACTCAGTCAGGATCATTTTCCATCTAGCGATTCTTCCAGATAAAGCAGGCTTCTCGAAGATATACTTGATTGGATCCATTTTGGAAATCAGCAAAGTGGTAAGAGTCAACATATACTGCCTTAGCCGGTGAGCAGCCCATACCAAAGCGCAACAAGTTTTCTCGAGCAGCGAGTAGCGAGTCTCACAGTCGGTAAACTTTTTGCTAAGGTAATAAATGGCATGCTCTTTTCGGCCAGACTCGTCATGTTGGCCCAGTATGCACCCTATTGAGTTATCCAAAACAGTCAGTTACATGATTAACGACCTTCCTTCGACGGGTGGCATCAAAATAGGAGGTTCCAGTAAATACTCCTTGATCTTATCAAAAGCAACTTGACAATCATTGTTCCATTCAACTACCTGATATTTTTTCAACAGTTTGAAGATTGGCTCACAGGTAGATGACAGGTGAGAGATGAACCTTGTAACATAGTTTAAGCGTCCCAAGAATCCTCTAACCTCCTTTTCAGTGCAGGGGGCAGGCATTTATTGCATAGCTTTGACTTTAGCAGGATCAACCTCAATGCCTTTGTTGCTGACGATAAATCCCAAAAGTTTACCAGACCTATCTCCAAAAGTGCACTTGCTTGGTTTCAGTCTGAGCTTAAACTCCTTCAACTTGACAAACAGCTTTTGCAGATGATCAAGGTGTTCTTCCTCTGTCCGTGATCGGGCTATCATGCCGTCTACGTAGACTTCGATCTCATGATGTATCATATCATGAAACAAAGCTACCATGGCGCATTGATAGGTTGCCCCGACATTCTTCAGTCCGAATGGCATCACCTTGTAACAGAAGGTACCCCATTGCGTGACAAAAGTAGTTTTCTCCATGTCCCCCGGGGCCATTTTGATCTGGTTGTATCCCGAGAATCCATCCATGAAGGAAAATACCTTATGTTGAGCTGTGTTGTCAACTAAGATGTCGATGTGTGGTAGTGGAAAATCGTCTTTAGGGCTAGCCCTGTTTAAATCCCGATAGTCCACACACATTCTGACTTTGCCGTCCTTCTTAGGTATGGGCACAATGTTAGCAACCCATTGTGGATAGGAAGTAACAGCCAGAAAGCCAGTGTTGAATTGCTTCATTACCTCAGTTTTGATCTTTTCAGACATGTCGGGCCTCATTCGGCGGACCTTTTGCTTAATCGGTGGACATTCTTCTCTTGTAGGGAGACGGTGAACCACGATATCTGTATCTAATCCCGGCATGTCTTAATAGGACCAGGAAAAGATCTCAACATATTCGTTCAACAACTGCACTAAGCATTCTTTGACACTTGGTTCCAGGTTGGCACCCACCTTAACCTCTTTCTTGTCTTCCTCTGTTCCCAAGTTAATGGTTTCTAGCAACTCTTCATGAGGCATAATAGCCCTCTCTTCTTGTTACAAAAGTCTGGCTAACTCTCCCGGCACTTCACAGTCTTCGTCAACTTCGTACTCAGCATGATTGACCAAATCTTCAGAGTCACCGAAGGCTAAAGCAGAATAGTCACCCATGGAATCCGGAGTGGATGGGTACCTGCATTTTGTGAGTGTGGGTGTGTGTAAGGGATAGCCATCCTTAAACAAAACAAGATGCAAAAGGAAAGAAAATGAACACAACAGTTTATAGATGAAAACGTCCAATGATTCATTAAAACATGGCATATGATAATGAAGAAAATCAATCCCTTACAAATGGACCTATATGCCCCGGGCAAGGCATAAGGTGAAAATAGTGTACGAATTTTTTAGTTATTACAGACCAGAATAGGAAATTGTTCAAAGATAAATTACTGGTTGATGAAAGTGATGTGAATAAAGTCCTTTGCTTCCCAGTTGCTTAATCCTCCTTCGACGGTTGGAAAGATCCAATCTTCAAAGTTGTCTTCTCCATCATCATCTTCTAAGGCATTAATTCCATGGTGAGTGATTTTTACGGGTGGTCCTCCAGCCTTGGAGCGACGCATAGCTTTCTAGCCAGCAGCAGTAAAACCTAGTCCGAACTTGTCCGTTTTATGGGCAAAATCAGGCAGTTGCCCCCACATCATACTCCTTCCTTCTTTGATTAAAGCCTCTGCGTCCTTGAGAGATTCCATCCTAGACACATTCTTGGGAATGATAGGCACATCAACCATTGTCTTCGCAACTGCGACCTCAGGAGAAACTTCCTCAAAATGTTGGAAAGGCGTTTCTATGAATTTGCCATCCAACTCCACATAGCGGAAGGAGTTGAGGTGACTTATCATGTACTCTTCCTCGCCGTGCACCGTTATAATCTTACCCTGAACAAGATACTTTAGCATTTGGTGTAAAGAGGAGGTAACTGCCCCAGCATAGTGGATCCACGGCCTACCCAACAAACACGAATATGAAGGACGAATGTCCATCACATAAAAGGTGGAGTTGAAAACTTATGTGCCCACTTTGATAGGAATGTCAAACTCTTCGTGAACCATTCTTTTGGACCCATCAAAGGCCCTAACCACGATATTACTTGGCTTCAGCACTAACCCTTCACAGCCCGAACGGTCTAACGCTTTCTTCGGTAGCACATTCAAGGATGAACCAGTATCAACGAGGACATGGGCAAGGGTGGTTCCCCTGCATTCTACTGAGACATGCAGCGCGTCATTGTGTTTCCTTCCCTTGGGGGTCAAATCAGCATCGGAAAAACCAAGACCATTATCAGCAGTAAGGCTGGCCACGCACTCTTGAAACTGGTCAGCCGAAGTTTCTTGAGGCACGTGTGCCGTCTTTAAAAATTTGATTAAGGCCTTAGCATGGGCCTCAGAGCAGAGTAGAAGAGCCAACATGGAGATTTTGGAAGGGGTTTGTCCTAGCTGTTCCACGACGTCGTAGTCGCTCTTTTTGATTACCTTTAAGATTTCTTCCATTTCTTTCTGGGTGGTCTCGGGGATTACCACAGTCTGAGCCTTCATCCTGGCAGGCGCTTCTAGTATCCCCTTACCCTTATCGGTAGTATCAACAGAGGGTCTAACTTCAGGTACATCAATTTCTTCAATTATCGGGCCTTGCACATATAGCTTAACAGGCACAAAAGCTTTCGAGGGTCCGAAGACTGCTCGTGGGGGAGCAATCTCCGGAGAGAAAATTCGTCCGCTGCGAGTTATATTGCTTGTTCCTGCAATGTTCCCTATATCAGGGGTTTCATCATCAGAATTCTCTTGGACTGATTCAATATGTTTGATACCATGATAGAAGATTTCTCCTCCGTAGTTCCATGGTATTGTCTTGTTAGATTGATACGGGACAGGCCCTGACATGGTGATTTTTAACGGCACAAACTTAGGATCAGGCGTAATCTTGACAGGCCTTTTGCAAGCCTTGGGAAGATTGTTGGAGATGGTTATTATTGCAATTTCATTGGTTGAAGTAGCAAAAGTAGCATGAGTAACAGGAGTGAAGGTATCAACATGAGTCTTTTGGAAGAGTATCTCTTGGGTATCCATCAGGCGTTGGATGCCTGATTTCAACAGTGGGCAGTCAGCTCGTATGTTTAAACAAAAGTAACAGTCTTTTCCACATCCTGGGAATATCCTGGCTCTCATCAAATTCACTTTAATCACTGGTAAAGGAGTCAAAAGATCAGCAACATTGGTAACATGAAGGTCTTCCATAATGGTATGAACATTATGACCGTGCTTGGGCATTGGGGCAAAAATCACATTCGGCTTTTCGGGTGCATCGGATTCTACCTCCTTGGCATCGATCAGGTCTTGGATTTTGTTCTTAAGAGCCCAACAGTTGTTGGTATCATGCCCTACACTGTCAGAGTGGTAAGAACATTTTGCATTGGAGTGGTAATATGGAGAAGAGGTATTAGGGTTCTTTGGCGCTTCCTTCAAATTGATAAGATTCAGCTTTAGCAAATGAGGGAGTACTTGAGTTGGTGTCATGTTGATTCGGGTGAACTGCCGTTGTGGCCTTTCTACCCTTTGCTGATTAGATCTTGGTTGATTGCTGCGAGGTTGATCATTTGAAGAGTTTTGGATCATCACAGCCCCCACAGTTGGCCGGCGCTCGGTTCTTCCTTGACTTTTCTGAGAATAAACAGCAGAAGCTTCCATCTTAGCTGTGAAGGTCTTCTTAATAACAGTGGACACAGAGGCATCTTTCTGAATCTTACCACTTTTAATGTCGGCCTCGACCCTTTCACCGGTCAGAATTAATTCGGTGAATCCCGCGGAGGAACTCCCAATTAAATGATTGAAGAAAGGGCCAGACAAGGTCCCTAAAAACATGTTAACCATCTCTCTATCCGACAATGGTGGCTACACGCTTCCAGCCAGATCACGCCACTTCTGGGCATACTCTTTAAATCCCTCATTAGAAGCCATACCCATACTCTGTAGTTGCGTACGAGTAGGCGCTAAATCAGCGTTGTATTGGTATTGCTAGTAGAAAGCGGCACCTAAATCTTCCTAGTTATGAACCTCCGATCTCTCGAGTTGATAGAACCATTCCAATTGTGTGCCTAACAAACTGTCTTGGAAAAAATGGACCCAAAGATCCTTATCAGAGGAGTGGGGTTGGATCTTTCGGACGTAGGATATTAGATGCATCTTTGGACACGACAGACCGTCATACTTAGAAAATGTAGGTACTTTGAACTTGGGAGGAATGATAATCCCAGCGACCAATCCTAGTTCTTCGAAATCTAAACCAGGTACCCTTTGCAACTCCATGGCTGCCAACCGATCCTCAAGATTTTTAAACTTAACATCCGCCGGGGGATATTTCTGTTCAGAGTAATCTTCGTCTTCTTCCTCTTCCTCTTCTTCTCCTTCAACTTCAGATTCAGAAGGCATTGCAGTTCCTTTTCCTTTACCAGCCCCTTCATCAGGCGTTGAGGGGGACTCGAGAACTTTTCTAGCATTGCTTTCAAACCTTCTTCCCATGATGACTACTCCAGGTCTTTTCTTATTTTTCTCTTTATCTTTCTCCAACAGGGCTTTAAGGTCCTCTTGACCCTTTGCTAAGGTAATGAGGAGTTGCTGGAATTGAGAGTTCTGTGCTTGCAGATCCTTAACCGTCTACTCCAAATCCATCTTGCTGAAATAAACAGTAGAAAGATAAGGAAACCTGGTGCGAAGACCTACTTATGCATATGATGAATGGTATGTTTATTCATGTAATGCATTCAAGGATTCAGAAATTCAAATTTGTTGCAAACAAAAAGACCACACGTCATATTAAGAAGAAATTTATTAGTACATAAGTGCCCCATGGGCAAAATATTACAAAATTCTTAATGTAAAAAGACATTGCGCATCCTTTTTGGTGCGATGTAAGTGTTGAGAGTTTCCTCCTCATGAAGTCGGCGGGTAAGCTCTAAAACCTTCTTCTCACTGGCATAGAAGCTGGCTTCAAAAGTATTCCATTCTTCTTTGAGTTGGATCCAACTCTTTTGTAATTATTCCAATGATGTTGGCATGTCTGGATGTAGGAGGGTGTATGGAACCTCTCCTTCCATAACAGGCTCTTTGATCATGGGGAGAATGTGAGGATATGGCATAATAAGATTCTGGGCGCGGGTTCGTACCCACTTGAGATAAGGCTCAAGGGGGATAGAATTCTTGTGCCCCAGTGTCTTACTATCCACTCTGTTGGGCATCCTCCAAGCTCTGATGAACCTTTGTCGAAGTCCTTGCGCATCGTTGTCGAAGTCAAAAATCAAGTCAGGAACCAACATGTAATGAGGGCCATCCCTTCTAGCATATCCAAACTGTCTTCGAGCTAAACCGGGGTTGTAGGTAATGCCTCCCCTAATGCCAAGTAGTGGGACATTAGGGAATTCCCCACAATGGTCAATGATGATGACATTATCTCTGGACCGAGAACACCAATGAACATCAGAATGTATGAGGGTCATCAACCGTTGTGACCACCTTAAGCCCTGCCCATTCTTCAAAACTGATTGCGGAAGGTGAGAAATAAACCACCTTGCTAGGAGAGGAGTACAACACATGAGAACACCTCTTTTCCTCGTTGTTCGTGTGTAAAATGAGTGTAGGATGTCCCCAAGCAATGTAGGCACAGGATTTCTGGATATGAAAATCTTGACAGCATTCACATCTATAAGTTGATCAGGGTTTGGGAACAAGACCAACCCATAGATGAGAAGTGCTACAATCTCCTAAAAAGCTTGTAGATCTAGAGAATTCCAGCAGTCTTGTGCCTTCTCAAACAGAAACTTTACCAAGAAACCCTTGACACCACTTCTGGTTTCCCAATGTCCTTTGATATCAGATGGTTGCAAGTGTAATGCTTGAGCAACATCTTCAGGCTTTGGTTCTTTTTCTGTACCGTTGTAGGGTAGTTGATAAAGAATAGGAATTCTCAGGAGTTGAGAAAATTCCTCCAAAGTAGGTACTAGTTGGTAATCAGGGAATGTGAAACAGTGGTGTAGGGGGTCAAATAACTGGAAGAGAACTTTCACCATGTCTTCTTCAATGTTGGAGTTGACCAAGTTGAGAAGTCTACCATGTCTTTCACTGAAGAGGGAATTCTCTGGAATCTTGGAAGTAAGCTCCTTGAGTTGAGGAGGGATTCTCACAAGGTTAACTTGAATTGTTTTCCTGCGAAGAGATTCCATGACCTACAAAACAAGAAAAAAGATGAAGATCCAGACCCTTGAAATGGTTAGTGGATGCATATGATGCTTTATGATGTTCATGATGTATGCACAAGCACATATACAAACAAGTCACACAAGATCCTAGTTTCAGGCTTGCATGTGGTTTCATAGGTAAGTACCCTCTTGAGTTTAGTTGGCTCATACCTGTCCTATAAATAGTAACCGGGTTCTAAGGAGCTCAATATCACTGGATTATTTTCTATGTTCATTGTTTTGGTTTAGCCACTTAACTGGCGACCAAAATATTCCAAGAAAACAACCCTCAATGAGTGTAGTATCGAGTATCTACCAACTTCGGACTGCACCAAAGCCGGTCATCTCACTACCCCTAATAAGGCCAAGATGGTCAAGTAAGGTTCTAAGAGTTCATTAGTGCTTCATGACATCACTCAGCGGCCCCATATTCTCTTTGATTAACTCAAAGGCTACCGGTACTCACAAATATGTCGCACTAATATAGCTATTGCTTCAACAATGTCAGTATACCCCGCACATTTTCCACAACGTATTGCTATTTACCTATGAATGTTTCCCAAAATCCGGGTGGAGGATTCAAAACCAAAACAAGAGAACCAAATGTAAAACAATCAAAGTAAACAAGATAATCATGCAAAGGTGATCTAAACCCTAAGGTTACTCCACTTTCAAAGATACTCCTCAGCAGAGTTGCCAGTTCTGTGATACGGTGGGAGAATTGACTTGAAGGTTTTGCGTTTGTGTTTGCAAATGTTTCGGTTTAGCAAGAGTCGCCACCGACTTTTTATTTTATCCTAAGGAAAGGTCAAAAAGCACAGGAAAGACCTTTGAGATGTTTTTCTTGGGTTCGAGGAGTAGATTATGAAAAGGGAAGGTGCTAGCACCCTTTTCATCCATGGTTTTCCATGGGCTCTTAGTTTTAGATCACTTGCGTTTTCTTTTCAATTTGTTTGAAATGGTGCTTTGTGTGGGGTTTTGAAAGATGTTTTGAAAAGAGGCCATCGTTGTGGAAACCTTTGTAATGATTCTTGTTTGAATGTATACAAAGGTGTGTGTCTTTTTGAAAAGATATTTCAATGTTTTGAAAGTTTGTTTTGAAATTGTGTGGTGAGGTGTATTTGAAAATGGAAAGGATGTTTTGCAAGATTTTGATCAAGTAAGTAAGAGTTGTCTACCCTATTTTACTCAAAGATCTTTCCTATATGTTTTTAACCCTTTTAACAGTGTTATTTCACCATTGCATTTGATGAACAACCTTGTGTTAGGATGTTAAACGGGACAGGCACGGGTCATCGTATAGACCATGGTAGCAATTGTGTCAAGTATGTTTGGAAATTTTCGGAGGGACTAGATCATTTTGTATAGGAAACCAAGATAGCATCACCGAGGCACTATGATCTTTTGTTTTGTTTTTGTTTTGCCAAGATACCTAACATGCATACCATGGCCCATTTGTTTAGGCAACCAAGTGGAGATACCTTAAGGGGTGTTTATGTGCAAGTGTGTTTTATTGCATGCAAGAGTTTATCTTGAATTAGGATTTTCTATTTCATTGATTTTATCTTGCCATACATATCCTAATTACTAGCATTTACATTTGAAAGCAATAAAATGCGGAAATATAAAATCCTACGCTATTACAACATTTAGGGGATGGGGATACACATTTGTACATGGGGCGGTTCAACGAGAAAAATAGATAAGAAAAGAAAATAACAAGGGGAAGATAGAGAGAAAGAGAGGGAGGGCTAGTGCGCTGCTGAGAGGAAGTCAGAAGTTCTGACCCAAGCCTGCTGCAGGATTATCAACCTGTTAGTGAAACTGTATGAGTAAGAACTTCTGACTCTGGCACCTGTAAAACAGAAACCTGTTAGTGGGAAGGTCAGAAGTTCTGACCCCCATGCGCTGCAAGACAAAAGTTTGTTAGTGGGGAAGTCAGAAGTTCTGACCCTGCTGAAAATACAATAATTTTTAGAAGTTCTGATATTATTGACAGCAAAACAGGCTTCAGATGTGCTAACGTCAAAGTCAGAACTTGGCTTCTCCCTGTGCTAGCCAGAACATCTGCAGTTTTATAATTTTTCCACAAAACAGAAAACATGCTTGGGACAACCTCAACAAATGTCAAAGTGTTTCAGTAGACATAACCAACAAGGTCACAAGAAGGTTCTACACTAATTCACTTTCTACTTAAACGTTCAGAGGTATGAAAATCCTCAGAACGCAAACAGCAGTAACGTGATATTTACATTATGTTTTATTGAGTCTGCAAAGCTCATGATGCTTAGAAGTGTGATGAAAGTTAGCAGGTGCTTACGTGGCTATTGAAAAAGTCTGTGAGTGGGAGCTAGCTTTAGCTCTGATGGTATTCTGGACAGGTTCTTTTTAGAATAGGTGGATGGAGAAGGTATTTGTATGTATGATCAAAAACTGTGTGGGTGTTCTTTGGTCACAAAGCAAACTGGGTATTAATGAAGTTTGGATGTAGGAAGTTCAAAGTTTGTGAAAATACCAGGGATTTTTGGACATAGATTCACAAGGTTGTTGTTTTTTTTTACTAGAGTTTTCTGTTTCTTCTCTAGTAATTTTTCTGGATGGTATATCCCATTTTTGTGATGGACAATGGTGTCCTATTTATAGGCAAGGTTTTATGGATTTTTGAACGTTGAAGGGCGCCAATATTAGGCAGTAGAGGTTAACTTGTTTTTGAAGGAAGTTCATGAAAAGTTGTGATGATGGACAACTTTTCAGCCTAGGCTGGAACAATAGGCAAGGATTGAGGAGAAGTGACCTCTATAGGAGAAAAGTGGCGCATAGACCCATGCCTAAACCTGCACAAAGGTGTTTACCAAACCACACGTGGAGAGACCCTTAAAACCTGAGCCAGCAGTTCTGCTTTACCAAAGACAACGTAAACCAAGCTCTGACCTTGGCCTCTTACTGTCTCAGCAAGTTCTCAGAGTTTTCCAGTATGCTCCTTTGATCTGTCTTTAAAGACTCTGGACTTAGTGATCCTGCTTTAGTACTTTACCCCATCTGCTGATCCTATTACCTTCTGATCCCAGTATGTTCTGAAGGAGTTTCAGGCTTTGTTACCTTCTTCACACTTCTCTAACAAATTCTGGCTGAACTTTGCGTAACTGCTGAAAGAGCCATATTCTGACTGAATGTTATGTGCTGAGCCAAGTTTGTAGTCTATGACGAGGTTGGTGTAACTGCTGAAAGAGTCATGTTCTGACTGAACGTTATGTGCTAAGCCAAGTTTGCTGCTTCTGACCGTTTCTGCCTGGAGGTTGGTTCAGAAGCTCTGAAGTGCCATTTTCTTCTTAAACACCCGCCCTTTTTTTTAGAGAAAAATTCCCAATGTTTAGAATTTAATTTTTCCAAGGTAAAAGCTTTGCCTTTAGAGTCTGAGAGTTTAGGATGAATTCCTGAAGGATGGGAGGGCAAATTTTGGGGTACAACAGTAACAAATTTAGTGGTCCTATTATTTCTCAAAGGAACACAAAGTGTTCCTACATTACCGAGAATGAACTTATCACACAGGGGTTATAAATAGGACCTTGGACCATACGAAAAAGGAGTTCTTTTTTTTGGCAGAAACTTTGGAGAATTCATTTTTACTCTTAGCAATTATTCTTTAAGCATTATTCATTTCCCAGCAATTTCTATATTTCCTCTAGCATTTATTTTTATTGTACGATTACATCTGTTCCCCGATCGAAGCAAAGCCTACAGTTTGTGCAGGAGTGCTTCTATATTCAGAATTATTACCAGGTTTATGTTTACGAATTTTTATTACTTTTAATCAATATAATCATGTTTATTTTCGTATGTCTCTGGAATTATTCTGTGATTTGGTCTGATATTATGTTAGGCTAGAATTCGTATACAGGTATGTAAGGTCACCTAACCAAGGGATCGAGTGACTTAGTTGGGATTATTTTTACTACAAAACCTTCTTTTCTGGTCTAAGTTACTATTTTTAATCATTAAATTGTTTTGTTACGAAAGTAAAGAACAGATAGAGGTTAGGGTCAACAAAGCGGAAGCTTGAGATCTTTTAATTAGACAGTAGTAATTAGGCATTAGCTTAAAATACAGCGGAAGCACTTTAAAGTTAATTAAGATTTTATTTAGTTTTCAAAAGGTGTATTTAACTCCTGCGGGATGGCGGAAGCGTACGTTAGGACTTAACTGCATAGCCTAGATCAACAAAACGACAGTGTGAGACGAGGGTTTTTAAACTAAATAAGTTTTACTGAAAGTTGTTTTGAAAATATAAAGACACCCAACCGGTCGCTAGTTTCCGAGGTTCGACTATTGCATACTAGTAGTTACGCTCATTGATTATTAAAAATCAAACTTAATTTAGTATTTAGTTTTCCCTAAAACCCAATCAAACATTCATTAGCTTTAGATTTGCGAAGTAACAATAGAAGACGATAGATCAATTCATCAGTCTATGTGGTTCGATATCTTTTAAAACTACACGATAAGACTGTGCACTTGCAATCCGAATCATTGGATACCTAAGTATAATCCAGATCAAGTTTTTGGCGCTGTTGCCGGGGACTGATTTACGTCGATATCGCTACTCTTTTGTTACGCAGTAGAGACTAGAGCAAAAACCTCTCTATTTATTTTCTATTTCTTTTCTTATTTGTATGCCAAAAAATCGTTCGCAAGGCGAGCCGTTATACATACAAATCAACAATATCGAGCGGTATCTCAGACTTAGACGCCGCATTCAAGAGTATCATCTCTTACATAACACTCAACCTCGTGAATCACTCGAATCTCCTATTCCTCGACCAACCGAAGAAATGGCTACCAATCCTGCTCCGCGCCCACTCAAATCCTACGCCATTCCATCGCAAGATGAACCGCACATTAGCATTGCTGCTCCTCCAATCGAGGCTAACAACTTTGAACTGAAACCTTCTTTGTTGTCTGCTGTATAACAGAACCAGTTCTCTGGTGGGTCAATGGAAGACCCTAATCTTCATCTATCAATATTTCTACAGTACGCAGATACAATTAAGAATAATGGGGTCAGTCAAGAGGCAATAAGACTTCGTCTCTTCCCTTTTTCTCTAAGAGACAGAGCCAAAGCTTGGCTCCAATCTCTACCCGCGAACTTAGTCACTACATGGGATGAGCTGAAGAAAGTCTTTCTTGCAAGGTATTTCTCGCCAAGCAAAACGGCTATGCTAAGATCTCAAATAAGCGATTTTAGACAAAAGGAAATCGAATCCCTTTTCGATGCTTGGGAATGATACAAGGATCTAATGAGACTATGCCCACATCATGTCTTGGAAGAATGGTTGATTATCCATACCGTCTATAATGGCCTCCTTTACAATACAAGATTAATGATAGACGCTGCTGCAGGAGGTGCACTTATGGATAAATCCTACACTGCTGCCTATGCTCTAATAGAAAGCATGGCACAAAACCACTATCAGTGGGGAAGTGAAAGAGGACAAGTAGACAAAGGTACTGCAGAGAAAACACCGACAAAAGGAGGCATGTATGAGATAAGCGATCTAGACAGTGTCCATGCTAAGGTAGATGCCCTCACCCTAAAGATAGATAATTTGACCGCAATACCTCCAGCCACCGTGGCTGCTATAACTCCAAATTGCGAAATATGCGGAGTACCTGGACATGTAGTTACCGAATGTAAGATCTTGGCAGGGACTCCAACTGATCAAGTGAGTTATGCTCAAGGAAACCCTTACTCAAACACATACAACCCTGGATGGAAAAATCACCCAAATCTCTCATATAAAAACCCCAATGTGTTGTATGCTCCAAACCAAGCACCTGCCGTGCCACCTGGATATCAGAAACCTCCTGCAAACGCTCCTAGTGTGCCTAGAAAATCAAACTTAGAATTGATGATGGAGAACTTCATAGCTACCCAAGAGCAAACAAACAAAGACGTCCAAAATCAAAACATACACACTAACGAGCAGATTAAACAATTAGCAAACAAAATAGATGCTTTGGCCACGCACAATAAAATGTTAGAAACCCAAATCTCTCAAGTGGCTCAACAACAAGCACCTACAGCTGCACCAGCTGATACATTTCTTGGTCAACCACAACCTAACCCGAAGGGGCATGCTCATGCCATCATATTAAGAAGTGGAACCGAGTTAGATGGACCGCCTGACCCGAGACTGTCAAATCAAAGTATGTATCAAAGGTCCGAAATACCAACTGAGAAGGAAAATCAACCAGAGAAACCAGAGGAGGATGAAGAAGATAAAGGAGGAGAGGACAAAGAAAAAGAAAAAGAAAAACCTTATGTGCCTTCACCGCCTTATAAACCCCAGATCCCATTTCTTGGTAGATTAGCCAAACCTAAGAATGTAGGGCAATTTAAAAAATTCGTAGAACTTCTGAAACAACTTAATATAACAATTCCTTTCACAGAAGCCATAACTCAAATGCCCTCCTATGCCAAATTCCTCAAGGAAATCTTATCTAACAAGAAAAAGCTAGAAGATAACGAAACAGTCACACTTACTGCAGAATGTAGCACAATTATCCAAAACAAGATGCCTCCTAAGCTGAAAGATCCTGGAAGCTTCTCTATACCATGTCATATAGGTAAGTTTGTCATAGACAAAGCCCTATGTGATTTAGGAGCTAGTATTAGCGTTATGCCTTTATCCATATGCAACAAACTGGAAATGGGTGAGCTAAGACCAATAAAGATGTCCGTTCAATTGGCGGACCGCTCTGTCAAATACCCAGTAGGAATCTTGGAGAATGTTCTTGTACGAATAGGTCAATTCTACATCCCTACAGATTTCATAATCATGGACATTAGAGAAGAAGAAAGTACTCCTATCATTTTAGGAAGACCATTCTTAGCCACCGCTGGAGCTATCATAGATGTAAAAAAGGGCAAACTAACCTTTGAAGTAGGTGAAGAGAAAGTCGAATTTATTCTGACACAATTCTTACAAGTGCCTGCCATAGATGACACATGTTATCTGGTAGACATCATGGACGAATGCGTAAGAGAAATTGAATGGGAACCGATACCTTGTTCTGAAACCATGAAGATTCCCACACCTCTTATATTCGAAGATAACGAATGGTGTCCCGAATACCGAGACGACAATCTAAGCGAATGCTTAGCTCTGACACCCGACCACATGCCTTGTCTAAGAAAACCAGCATTGGATCTTAAGCCATTACCTAAGACCCTTAGATATGAATTCCTCGACACTGAGTTAAAACAACCTGTAATTGTCAACGCGGACTTAGGACAACAAGAGACAGACAAATTATTACAAGTCTTAAGAAAATACCCATCCGCCCTGGGATACAACATTACAGATCTCAAAGGAATAAGTCCTTCCATTTGCATGCATCGTATTATGCTGGAAAATGACTGCAAATCTTATAGAGAACACCAACGAAGAATTAACCCAATATGGAGCACCGTAGTTAAAGACGAAGTAAAAAAACTCCTGAACGCAGGAATCATATACCCAATCTCTGATAGTCAATGGGTAAGCCCAGTCCACTGTGTACCAAAGAAAGGTGGTATAACAGTAACAACAAACAAAGCAGGAGAAGCTGTAGCAGAACGAACTATAAGCGGAGCTAGAATGTGTATTGACTATAGGAAGCTAAACAAAGCCACTCGCAAGGACCATTTTCCTCTACCATTCATCGATCAAATGCTTGAATGATTAGCTACGCACTCTCATTACTGTTATCTAGACGGTTACTCAGGATTCTTTCAAATTCCTGTTCACCCCGATGACCAAGAGAAAACAACATTCACATGTCCTTATGGAACTTTCGCCTACAGACGAATGCCGTTTGGATTATGCAACGCCCCCGCCACATTTCAGAGGTGCATGATGGCAATCTTTGCTGATTTCATAGACAACATCATGGAGGTTTTTATGGACGACTTCTCTGTATGTGGAGAGAGTTTTGAAGATTGTCTAATAAATTTAGAGAAAGTTTTGGAGAGATGCGTAAAAGTTAACCTCGTTCTGAATTGGGAAAAGTGCCACTTTATGGTCAAACAAGGAATCGTACTAGGACACGTTGTGTCCGAGAAGGGGATTGAAGTCGATAAAGCTAAGATTGAAGTCATAGAAAATTTGCAACCCCCTAAAACAACAATAGAAATATGCAGTTTCTTAGGACACGCCGGTTTCTACCGACGATTCATAAAAGATTTCTCGTAAATATTAAAACCTCTAACTACCCTCCTTATGAAAGACGTTGAATTCGATTTCGATGACAAATTCCTAAAGGCATTTAACCAATTAAAAACAGCTCTTGTATCCGCACCAATCATGCAACCACCTGATTGGAGACTCCTATTTGAAATCATGTGCGACGCAAGTGATTACGCCGTAGGTGCAGTCCTGGGACAACGAAGAGATAAGAAGCTTCATGCGATATACTATGCAAGTAGAACCTTGGACCCTGCGCAGATGAATTACGCAACAATGGAAAAAGAACTTTTAGCTGTAGCCTTTGCACTGAACAAATTTCTCTCCTACCTAGTAGGTGCAAAAATAATCATTTATACAGACCATGCAGCTATTAGATATCTCTTAACCAAGCAAGATTTGAAACCGAGACTATTGAGATGGATTCTACTTCTACAAGAGTTCGATTTAGAAATTAAAGACAAGAAAGGTACCAAGAACATAGTAGCCGACCATTTATCCCGAATGGAGAGGCTGACACCAGAAGAGGTACCCATTAACGATGACTTTCCGTATGAACGTCTGTTAGCTCAGATGGACTTAGGAGATGCCAGCAAAGAACCACCTGAATTAAATCCAAATCAACTGCTTTTAGAACTTGACACACAAGCTGTTAGCCATGATTCACAAGAAAGCCAAGACGCAATAAATAATGATATAAATGAAACCGTGGTCTCTGTCCGAACTAATCAAACCTTACCATGGTATGCGGATATAGCAAATTACTTGGTGGCCAAAATCCTACCCCCTGATCTGACTTATCAACAGAAGAAAAAAATTCTTTCATGATCTAAAACATTACTTTTGGGATGAACCTTTACTATTCAAGAGAAGTGCCGACGGTATTTTCCGACGATACGTCCCGGAAAGAGAAATTGAAAACATTATTTCTCATTGTCATGATGCCCCTTACGGAGGCCATGCAAGCACATCAAAGACATGTGCCAAAATTTTGCAGTCTGGTTTCTATTGGCCAAATTTATGGAAAGATGTGCACATAGCCATCCTTAACTATGATCGATGCCAACACACTGGAAACATATCCAAACGCGATGAGATGCCTCAGACTGGCATTCTACAAGTCGAAGTCTTCGATGTGTGGGGAATAGACTTCATGGGACCATTTCCGTCCTCATTCGGTAACAAATATATACTCGTGGCTGTAGATTACGTTTCGAAATGGATCGAAGCAATAGCTTCTCCAACAAACGATACTAGAGTCGTGATTAAACTCTTCAAGAATATTATATTCCCAAGGTTTGGTGTACCCAAGCAAGTCATAAGCGACGGTGGCTCCCACTTCATATCCAAAATCTTTGATAAACTCCTAACCAAATATGGGGTGAAACACCGCGTAGCAACACCATACCACCCCCAGACAAGCAGACAAGTGAAAGTCTCAAATCGAGAAATAAAACAAATATTGGAAAAAACTTTTGCCACGTCAAGAAAGGACTGGTCGGCTAAGTTACCTGAAGCACTATGGGCTTACAGGACGGCGTTCAATACACCAATCGGTACAACACCCTTTAAACTCATCTATGGTAAGTCATTTCACCTGCCAGTGGAAATTGAACACAAAGCTTACTGGGCAATAAAAACTTTAAACCTAAGCTACATTGCGGCAGGTGAGAAAAGGATCCTCGACATAAACGAACTGGAAGAGCTAAGATTAGACGCATATGAAAATGCGAGGATCTACAAAGAAAGGACGAAAAAGTGGCACGACAAACGAATCTCAAGGAAGGAGTTCAATGAAGGAGATGTAGTTCTCCTATTCAACTCTCGTCTAAAACTTTTTCCCGGGAAACTCCGTTCACGATGGTCTGGACCCTTCGAAGTGATCAAAGTTTTCCCCAGTGGTGCCATAGAGATCAAAGGAAAGTCCACGAACTCGTTCTTAGTAAATGGCCAATGTTTAAAACACTATTACAACGTTGAAAACAAGGACTACACCGCGAGCTTAACACTATTAGAGCTACCACCTGAATTAGGAAACTAATTCACGTCTAAAACATTGTCAAGCTAACGACATTAAACAAGTGTTGTGTGGGAGGCAACCCACAAGTTTTTCATTTAATTTCTTTCAAATATCTTTATATTTTTATTTTGCATTCTGATTTTTATTCCCAGATTTTTCTTTTTCTTTCTTTCTCTCATTGCATATTTTGTTTATTTGCATTCTTCTTTTACAAATTTTAGTACCGAATCACAAGAACTTACAAGATAAACTCATTTATGGATACTATCACCTTCGCCACAGAGGCCCAGCAGCAGCGGTATGAGATACTGGCTCAGCGCCAGATGAGTATGACTACTTATGTGCATGATCCCACATTGACAGTTTTAGGCATCAGTGAGAGTGTATATTTTTTGTTCAACCAGATAGGATGGGAAGGATTCCTTGCCCATAAATACCCTACACATCGAAACCTCACCTTAGAGTTCTTGAGCTTACTCATTTATAAACCCACCTAAGGCCTAGGGCGTAGTAGGGGACATATGTCCTTCAGATTATTTGGCTTCACCCACCATTTTACAGTTCGTCGTCTTGCCGAGCTGCTAGGATTCCCTAGTTCTATAGATACCTACATGGAAACCCAGGAGGATGACTAACTTAATTTTGAACTTAACCACTTTTGGAGGGATATAGCGGGCCAATACCCTAAGGACATTGACCACCTAGATGCGACTGAGATCCATAACCCTGCAATTAGGTATTTCCACCACATATTAGCTTTCACCCTTTTTGGAAATCCTATAAATAGACTCATAGTTTCTAGGGATGAGTTATTAATTATTTATTGTGCTTTCCAGTCCAGACCCGTCATTGGTGCATCATTTATGATCGCCAACATGTTTGCTATAGCTCAATGTACCCATGGACCTATCTGTGTCGGCGGGATAGTCACTATGATAGACGAGGCCTTATCCCTGCGGTCACCTTTATCATGCCTTACGCCGTATGACAGATACTATACCATGGATATCCCCTTCTATTTTCACATATCTTTAATTGGTAACCTCGACCCACCTCACTTTCAGCTGCTGGTACGAAATGACCCTGTCTATTACTTCCTCTTGCCTAGCCCTGAGAACACAAGTGTCTATACTAAGAAAAACTGGCTATATAACCTAGAAAAGACAGATGAACATGACCCTGAGAGGGAGGAGAGCGACCTGTCCACACCTACCAGTTACCACGACTATACTCCATCAGAATACCCTACACTTCCCCTTGTTACTGAAGCTGTCCACGTCCCTATGGTTGATCATGCACATGCTATCACGACACTGCAGTTAGATGTTACTATGCTCCGAGGAGAGCTCACCACCGTTAAAGATCACATCAGCACACTTCAACGTGACTTCTTTCATTTCATGGATGTCGTCACGGAGCAGTTTGATCATATTTATCAGCATCTGCATGCTACTGCCCCACCTCCAGGAGGTCTTAGTGCTCGATAGTTTTGTTTCTGTGCCACCCCAGTGTGGACACTGTTTGTTCTCAGTATGGGGGGGGGGGGGGGGGTTCATTATTATTATTAATACTCATTATTGTTTTATACTCATATCTTTCGAATACTTTGTTACTTTCGGTTCTAAAAATTTCAAATATCTATTTATCTATTTATTTCATATTTATCTATGTATTTCAAAACATTTATTTATTTTCATTTCATACTTTACATATTCAGTTATTATTTATCTTTAATTAAATTATTTCTTATTTATTTATTATCATTCCTCCGATTCTACTATGTGCCACTAAATATCCCTTGCAATACTACTCAAACTATATGAATAAATTAATTAATCAAATCCTGCTTTACTGCACGCGGTTAAACAAAAGACATGCACGCACCATTACACCCTGACGGACGTCAGGAAGCATGTGACGAGCGTCATAACTTGTCTCTTTGACCCTGACGAACGTCAGGGAACGCGTGACGAGCGTCAGAGCTTGTCTCCCACGTTTTCTCTTCCCGTTACCATTGAATCATTGAAACTTTAACGAAATTTTGTTTTAAAACCCCCACTACCCCATTTACTCCATTCATCTTTAACTTCCATAACCTCTCATATTCATAGTTCTCCCATAAACCTCATTCAATTTCCTACTCAATAAAAACCATCTATATAAACCTTTCTCCCATCCCTTAGTTTTCATCACTACCACTCACCTTCCATCTCTTCATCACAAATACATATTTTCTCTATCAAGTTCAAAATCATGGCCGCCCGAAGGAATCCACCAAACCAACCCGAACCCGACATGCGCCACCTCGTTCTCCGAGAAGGATAAATAGGAGAACTTCAAAAAGAAAGATACATAAAATTCCATCGTCGAGGTTTGACATCCACGAGATTCGTCGACAACAACTACTTGCAAGAATTGGGGTTGCAAACCCATATGCAAGGCTTGCTGAACAAAGCTGGCCTGAGCTTTATTAGCACGATGAACACACCAACCTACGAAGCTCTAACGTTGGAATTCTTAAGCTCCTATACCTATCACACTCGCGATGATGCCGACGCACACCTAATGGGAGCCACTCAATTTCAGATGTTAAACCGAGAGTACACACTTAGCCATGGAAATTTGAGCGACATATTTCATTTTCCCCGTGGAAATAATGTGCAATTATCGCATTCCCCCGGAATTGGATTGGAATGGAAGTGCATACGCACTATGGGAGAGAATAACCGATGAACCAAATGTTATTCCCAAAGCACGTTATGCCTCTCACATTCACAACCCGAACATTCGCTTCTTACACCGCATTATGGCAAAAACAATGTTTGGAAGGGCAAACAACAACAAAGTCAACACTAAAGAGTTGTATGCTATTCACTGTACCTTTTCACAAGACCTCCATCTTAATCCCGTTACTTTAATGATGGCCCATATTCAAAACCTTGTTACGAGAGATGGGACTACACCTTTTTGTATCGGAGGCATTGTCACCACAATCGCAGTTCACCTGAACTGGGGGGAAAGGATTCAACTCCTACCTCCGCTGTCAACAGTTTATATGGATATTGATAACTGTAGAGTTGGCCGCCTGATCAAAGTGCGAGAAGCTGGAGGGTATTATCTAATGGTTAAGAATGCAAAAGTTCGTAGCGTGATCATGCCGAATCACAATCGTACAAATTTGGCAATCCGGATAATTGGCTTTACAACCTGAACGCCCCAGAACCCTGAGAAAATGAGCAAGGAAATCAAGGTGAGGCCAACAACGCTGCCGCTGATGAAATCAAAGAAGAATTAGAGCAGCAAGAGCCCTAACCACAACACGCCAACAATCCCGCCACCATCTATGCAATCTATGCCGCAATAATGCAGCAAAACCAGATGTCCACTCAACGCTACCAGAGCCTCGAGACGCGCCAAATTGAGATGATGAATCTCATGCAACAAATGCAGAGAGACTAAAACGACTACACTCGTAGGCATGATCAAAGTATGCTGGAATTCACCGCAGGAATGGCGGAAGATATGCGAGCCTTAACACTTCGTGTTGACGACTTGCATAAAGTCATTTCTCAGAGGAATGGAGGCAAATCTTCCAGACACGGTGAGCAAGCACATCGAAGAGCGAGGACACGTGGCAGATTCCGAAGACAAGAGGAGGAAGAATGATTGTCTAGTTTCCATTTCCTCTTTCCATCTTCTGTCAATACATTGAGGACAATGTATGATTTAAGTATGGGGGAGGAAGTATTTCCCTTTCCTAGTAATTTTTATTTTCTTTGTAATTTCCCTTCCGTTATCTCTAATTCAATAAATTTTTTTTATCTATTGAAGCAATTTGTGTTGTTCTTTTAGACTCCCCTTTCTTTTTTGAGCCCTATAAAAAAATTTTTTTGACTCACTCGACAAGTACATAGACTGCAAGATCTTTAATCGTCAGGAATTGTGACAAGATTAAGTGAAATTTCTACCGTCTAGACATTCTACAACCCCAGAGTATGATAGATCAGTTCAAGTACCTGTTATTCCAACACCCTGAGTTTAGTATTTGTAGTAACCCTGAGTAGTTTATATTAGAAGTCAGCACCGTCTTAAACACAAACTACGCAGGAAGTCGATGAATATAAGTGGATGATATAATATTTCAGCAAAATGTTGCAAGGAAACACACCAATTAAATTGGACGATCCTTACCCGATCGTCTAATCCAAAGGATGTAAACCTTACAAAGTAACATGAAAAATCATTTGGTAGATGGTTCAGGAGCATCTGGTACTGAACTCGGTAGGGCAGATTATGGTCTGATCCCCCGCATCCAACCATTGAATTGAAAAAGTTTGCCACATTACTGTGCCAGAAACCTTAAGGTTTAAAAGGATCATAACCACTAACCGACTGTTCTGCTATGTGCGTGCAAAGATAAAGGGCTTAATATGATTGCGCTAGAATGAAAAGGACAAAACAAGACAAATACTCGAGGTAGGATATGATAGGACCTGTAACTAGTTTACGTAAAATGGGATTGTCTAGTGTCACTGCCGTAGTAATGGAGCATGAATCGAGCCATCGATTTTCTGACAAAAACACAATGCAGCCATATATTAGTTGATCCGAGTCATAACCGTACATCTGACCATGTTTAGAAAAACATCGTGCTTAGCATTTGCTTGAGGACAAGCAAAGTTTAAGTATGGGGGAGTTTGATGACACACAAATATATGATATTTTTGGCTTGATATACACAAAATATTTCTCATACTTTAGTTTAAATTAAATTATTTTATAGGTATTATGCAGGTATTTTTCTATTTTTGCAGATATACATTAAGCTGAACACTTTGGAAGA
The DNA here is from genome assembly GCA_948472305.1 of Vicia faba. Taxonomy (NCBI): domain Eukaryota; kingdom Viridiplantae; phylum Streptophyta; class Magnoliopsida; order Fabales; family Fabaceae; genus Vicia; species Vicia faba. Next base: position 1,679,148,798 of record OX451737.1, on the reverse strand, counting down.
AATAAAGAAAAAAAGGTGCAAAGATAGCAAAAAGGGCCAAAGGAGAAGAACTAAGCTTAAGCACATCAAGCATGTGAGCACGTTTGTCAGCACGTGGCCCACCATGCAAAAGGCCTTAACGATCGTCAAGGAGAGTTGCTGCCCGTCACGCAAAGAGATGGACCAAGTGACCATCGTCACTTGGACTTGACGAACGTCACAAGGCCACTTTCTCCCTCTTGACCACGTATCAAATGGAAGGAAACCAATTTAAAAACGAATCCAACGATCACCCTATTTTATCTGATCCACTCAGTTAAAGCATGAAGAACATAACTGTGATACAGTGGGAGAACTGACTTGAAGGTTTTGCGTTTGTGTTCGCAAATGTTTCGGTTTAGCAAGAGTCGCCACCGACTTTTTATTTTATCCTACGGAAAGGTCAAAAAGCACAGGAAAGACCTTTGAGATGTTTTTCTTGGGTTCGGGGAGTAGATTATGAAAAGGGAAGGTGCTAGCACTCTTTTCATCCATGGTTTTCCATGGGCTCTTAGTTTTAGATCACTTGCGTTTTCTTTTCAATTTGTTTGAAATGGTGCTTTGTGTGGGGTTTCGAAAGATGTTTTGAAAAGAGGCCATCGTTGTGGCAACCTTTGTAATGATTCTTGTTTGAATGTATACAAAGGTGTGTGTCTTTTTGAAAAGATATTTCAATGTTTTGAAAGTTTGTTTTGAAATTGTATGGTGAGGTGTATTTGAAAATGGCAAGGATGTTTTACAAGATTTTGATCAAGTAACTAAGAGTTGTCTACCCTATTTTACTCAAAGATCTTTCCTATATGTTTTTAACCCTTTTAACAGTGTTGTTTCACCATTGCATTTGGTGAACAACCTTGTGTTAGGATGTTAAACGGGACAGGCACGTGTCATCGTATAGACCATAGTAGCAATTGTGTCAAGTATCTTTGGAAATTTTCCGAGGGACTAGATCATTTTGTATAGGAAACCAAGATAGCATCATCGAGGGACTATGATCTTTTGTTTTGTTTTTGTTTTGCCAAGATACCTAACATGCATACCATGGCCCATTTGTTTAGGCAACCAAGTGGAGATACCTTAAGGGGTGTTTATGTGCAAGTGTGTTTTATTGCATGCAAGAGTTTATCTTGAATTAGGATTTTCTATTTCATTGATTTTATCTTGCCATACATATCCTAATTACTAGCATTTACATTTGAAAGCAATAAAATGCGGAAATATAAAATCCTACGCTATTACATCATTTAGGGGATGGGGATACACATTTGTACATGGGGTGGTTAAACGAGAAAAATAGATAAGAAAAGAAAATAACAAGGGGAAGATAGAGAGAAAGAGAGAGAGGGCTAGCGTGCTGCTGAGAGGAAGTCAAAAGTTCTGACCCAGGCCTGCTGCAGGATTATTAACCTGTTAGTGAAACTGTTTGAGTCAGAACTTCTGAATCTGGCACCTGCAAAACAGAAACCTGTTAGTGGGAAGGTCAGAAGTTCTGACCCCCATGCGCTGCAAGACAAAAGTTTGTTAGTGGGGAAGTCAGAAGTTCTGACCCTGCTGAAAATACAATAATTTTCAGAAGTTCTGATATTATTGACAGCAAAACAGGCTTCAGATGTGCTAACGTCAAAGTCAGAACTTGGCTTCTCTCTGTGCTAGCCAGAACATCTGCAGTTTTATAATTTTTCCACAAAACAGAAAACATGCTTGGGACAACCTCAGCAAATGTCAAAGTGTTTCAGGAGACATAATCAACAAGGTCACAGGCAGGTTCTACACTAATTCACTTTCTACTTAAACGTTCAGAGGTATGAAAATCCTCAGAACGCAAACAGCAGCAACATGATATTTACATTATGTTTTATTGAGTCTACAAAGCTGATGATGCTTAGCAGCGTGATGAAAGTCAGCAGGTGCTTACCTGGCTGTTGAAAAAGTCTGTGAGTGGGAGCTAGCTTTAGCTCTGATGGTATTCTGGACAGATTCTTTTTAGAATAGGTGGATGGAGAAGGTATGTGTATGTATGGTCAGAAACTGTATGGGTGTTCTTTGGTCACAAAGCAAACTGGGTATTAATGAAGTTTGGATGTAGGAAGTTCAAAGTTTGTGAAAATACCAGGGATTTTTGGACAGAGATTCACAAGGTTGTTGTTTTTTTTTACTAGAGTTTTCTGTTTCTTCTCTAGCAATTTTTTCTGGATGGTATATCCCGTTTTTGTGATGGACAATGGTGTCCTATTTATAGGCAAGGTTTTGTGGATTTTTGAACGTTGAAGGGCGCCAATATTAGGCAGTAGAGGTTAACTTGTTTTTGAAGGAAGTTCATGAAAAGTTGTGATGATGGACCGCTTTTCAGCCTAGGCTGGAATAGTAGGCAAGGATTGAGGAGAAGTGACCTCTATAGGAGAAAAGTGGCGCATAGACCCATGCCTAAACCTGCACAAAGGTGTTTACCAAACCACACGTGGAGAGACCCCTAAAACCTGAGCCAACAGTTCTACTTTACCAAAGACAACGTAAACCAAGCTCTGACCTTGGCCTCTTGTTGTCTCATCAAGTTCTGAGAGTTTTCCAGTATGCTCCTTTGATCTGTATTTAAAGACTATGGACTTAGTGATCCTGCTTCAGTACTTTACCCCATCTGCTAATCCCATTACCTTCTGATCCCAGTACGTTCTGAAGGAGTTTCAGGCTTTGTTACCTTCTTCACACTTCTCTAACAAATTCTGGCTGAACTTCGCGTAACTGCTGAAAGAGCCATATTCTGACTGAATGTTATATGCTGAGCCAAGTTTGTAGTCTCTGACTGAGTTGGTGTAACTGCTGAAAGAGTCATGTTCTGACTGAATGTTATGTGCTGAGCCAAGTTTGCAGCTTCTGACCGTTTCTGCCTGGAGGTTGGTTGAGAAGCTCTGAAGTGCCATTTTCTTCTTAAACACCCCCCCTTTTTTTAGAGAAAAATTCCCAATGTTTAGAATTTAATTTTTCCAAGGTAAAAGCTTTGGCTTTAGAGTCTGAGAGTTCAGGATGAATTCCTGAAGGATGGGAGGGCAAATTTTGGGGTACAACAGTTGCCCCTGTTCAATCTTCTTGGGCCTGAAGAGTTAGATTGGCGAATCTGCCTTTCGTGACTCGAAGATAAAAGAGGATTGGACACTAGAGTCCCCGTAAATTTGCACTTGTCAAAATGTAGGTGAGGGAATGGACTTAAAGATGCCATTTGGAGACGGTAGAATCTTGTTGGAGGTGGGCTTAGAGATGCCATCCAAAACTTATTTGTTGAATATTAGTAGAATGAACATCAGAATGGTATCCGTATTTGGAACGTATCTGAGCTGTATCTGGAGATTGGGTTCATATGAGCAAAGGAATGGCATCCGTTTCTAGAGCGTATCCTAGCTGTAACTGTATTTGATTCTTGAATAAATATCAGAATGACTGTCGTGTCTGGTGTGTATCTGTATTCTAAATGGGTAACAGAGAAACATCTGTGTAGGGAGCATCTATGTGCTGGGGATAAATTCTGAATAAGTGACAGAATGGCGACCGTGTCTGGCGCGTATCTGGACTGTATCTGAAGTTGAGAACTGTATGAGTAGAAGAATAACTTCCGTGTCTGGAGTGTATCTGTACTGTAACTGGGATCTGGACAAGTGGCAGAATGACTTCCGTGTCTGGAGTGTATCTGAACTTGAGGTTGATAGTTGAACCTGAATGAGAGATAGAATGGCTTCCGTGCCTAGATCGTATCTAGTCTGTATCTGATATTGAGATCTGTATGAGTAGCAGAATGACTTCCGTGTCTAGAGTGTATATGTACTGTAACTGAGATCTGGACAAGTGACAGAATGATTTCCGTGGCGACTGCACTGGGGAGAATCAAACTTCGGGTGTAAGGGCCAGAAAGGTATCCGTGTTTGGAGCGTATCTGAATTTGAAGTTGATAGTTGAACCTGAATGAGAGATAGAATGGCCGTCGTGTCTGGAGCGTATCTAGTCTGTATCGGATTGCTGAACTCTGAATGAGTAATAGAATCGTGTCTGGGGTGTATCCATACTGTATCTGAATAATTGTTAGCGATAGCCTTTTAATCTTATCCTGAGAAGGGTAAAATGTTAGCTAAAACACATAGTTATATTGCATGATATGTATGATGCAATGCACTGTGCTTCATCAATGTTTATGATATATGAATGTAATGAATGCATGTAAGATGATTAACCGTCTTGCTGAGGAAGATAAATCCTTGATAACTGGAGATAATGAAATCGTTGACTGCTGTCGGGGAAGGTGAATCCTTGACCGATGTTGGGGATTCCAAAAAATCTTTGATTATTGAAGATGAGAAATCCTTGTTGACTGCTTGGGGATTAAAGATCTTTGATTGTTGAGAATGAGAAATCCTGGGGTCACTGCTGGGGATTGAATATCTTTGATTGTTGAGAATGAGAAATCCTGGGGTCACTGCTGGGGATTGAATATCCTCGGTGACTGGTGGGGATTTAACGAGAGCTTTGACAACTTCTGCGGGGAATAAGAATCCTTCATGACTTTCCTGGGAAATAAGGAGAACTCTGAAGACCTCTACTGGGGAATTAGAACCTGGGAGGCTTCTGCCGGAGAAATGAGACCGAGAATCTTCGATCTGCCGGGAAATAAATCTGTGGGGAGAGTGTTTACTCGGCTGGGGAAATCAGGAGCTTGGGTGTATGCCAATCAACCGGGGAATCATCCTAGTTGGGGATAAGCCAAGAAGTTAACTGTTGTCCGCTTGGCTCTCAGACTTTTAAGATAAACTGCTAGGGAATTTGGGGAAACTGAATGGTTCCCACCGGGGATTGATAGTTGGAAATTTTGACTTTGCTGGGTAAGAAAGTTTAGAACATTCTAGCTCCACTGGGTATGTGTATTTCAGGGTTTTCGGGCTCCACCAGGAATCTGGAGTTTGAACTCTGATGGGAACTTTGAAACTTAACTCCGTTGGGGAATAAGGTTTAGAGTATACTGGCTCCGCTGGGGGTCTTGAAATTTAACTCCGCTAGGGATGTACACCTCAAGGTTTTAGCTTTGTTGA